>QKWP01001229.1:17759-60018 GCA_003550325.1 Gigaspora rosea | reverse complement strand
TAAAAAAAAAAATAAAAAAATAAAAATAAAAATAAAATAAAAATAAAATAAAATAAAAAAATAAAAATAAAAACAAAAATAAAAAAAAATAAAAAATAAAAACAAAAATAAAAACAAAAATAAAAAAAAATAAAAATAAAAATAAAAACAAAAATAAAAACAAAAATAAAAAAAAAATAAAAAAATAAAAACAAAAATAAAAAAAAATTAAAAAAAAATAAAATAAAAATAAAATAAAAATAAAAATAAAATAAAAAAATAAAAAAATAAAAACGAAAATAAAAAAAAATAAATAAAAATAAATAAAAATGAAAATAAAAAATTAAAAAAAATTATCTAATGAAAAATTACCAAGAACAAAAGAAGGATTTCTATTATCGTTATAATAGCAAAGGCAGATTAAGAGATAAGTTGGAATAAAAAAAACAAATGTAATGCTATATAAAAATTTAAAAATTAAAAAAAAATTAAAAAACAATTAAAATAAAAAATTAAACGATTAAATAAATTTAAAAATAATAATAATAATAATATATTGTTGTATATAGTAGCTGCGCGATGCAGTCATGCTAAACCAGGAGGAATAAAATATAGTAGGAATAAATATTCCGGCCTTACTATGAGAATTACTGAAAATTTACTTTTATTCCCACCATTGCATATATGCGCTATAGATGCAATCCGTTATCTATCGCTAGTTAATACTGTATTTATCGGGTACCCAATATATTTCAAATTAAAAAAAATTTAAGTAGTAAAAATTAATTTTTTATATTGTAAAGGATAAATTTTTTTGAATATATAGAATATATGCATTGTAAACAATGATTTAGAATTATAATATATGTAGATTTAAAAATTATTTTTATTACATATACACATCGGGTACCCGATATATTCAAACTATACGATATATGTATGATAGGTCACCGATATGTAGTATTTTATATATTTTTCAATTATAGTAATATGGTACCCGATAGGTACCCGATATATTGGATTTTGACCTGTGATAATATTTAAAAGTATTTTTCCCCAATGGATTAGTGGCAAATAAACCATTTATAGTTGATGAAAGCTACTTGAGATCTTTAATTTGATCACCGTTACAATTATTAGCAAGAAACAAATTTCAATAATGTACTATTCATACTTTTGATCATTAGAAAATCGCATCAAGATTGATGCTTGAGAATACTCTTGGTTACTATAGGTTGGTGTTAGAAAGGATAAGATGGGTTATACTAAAGGAATAGTATTATTAAAATCGAATTTAAATTGTAAATAAATTCAAGACAATTTTTTATTATAAAATAAATACTGGTACAATAAATTTATATATATAATAAATTAAATAAAAATTTTTACCGATCAAACCTTTACATTGATGTGTTTCAAAATTAAATTAAAAAATCTTATTTTAATTTTTTGTTTTATAATTCAATATAGCAAAAACACTATCTATATATTTATAAAATGTGTTAATTTTAAAACTCTTATTGATGATGGAAACCCATATAACATACTCTAGGTTTGAATAAATCCTAGATTTATTCAATCTTGGTGTTACAAGCGGTATAGCCTTCTTAATATACCACTAGCAACATAGCACACAGCGACAGGGATCTTGTAGGGTCAGAGAAGATATGAAGCGGTGTGGAAGTGGAATGTTTCCTCACTATGGCAGTTCGATATATTTTACTCAAAGAACAGGAGTGTATTTAGTTGGACAAAGATATATTTTATTTAAGTACGTTACAAGACTTTGCTACAAGACTATCTAAAGGTTTCTGTGCCTAAAGAATTCCTATAACTAAAGAATTGCAGGGAACAAATTCTAAAGTTAAAGAAGGGTAAAAGCTAGGGTTTATATATATTTTTAGAAATACATTCGTGTAAAAGTATAAAAGTATAAAAGTATATAGATATAAAAGTATAAAGATGTAAAGGTATAAAAGTATAAAAGTATAAAAGTATAAAAGTATAAAGGTATAAAGGTATAAAGGTATAAATGTATAAAGGTATAAAAGTATAAAGGTATAAAGGTATAAAAGTATATGTTATACAAGTGTTAATCTATTATTATCTACTTAACTATTAATCTGTTTCTAATAAACTATAGCTCATTTTAATCATAGAAACTTATAGAATCTAATGGTAATAAAACTAGGACTTCATTCTATAACATTAGAACCAAAATTAAAAAAAATTACCCTAAAAACGGTGCAATTTCTTTTATATATGGTGTTTGGTTTCTATAAATCTAGTTTTGCTTCCATGAATCCAGTTTTGCTTCCAAACTCTATGAAATTCTCTCAGAAATCGTGAATAGGATATGTAAATGAGATGTCTTGAATCAGTAACAAACAGAGCTCGTCAAGTGCTAGTTAACATAGTAATAAAAAGATTTTTTATATGATTTACTTGAACTGCAAACCGATTATGATATGTGACAATTTTGGGGTTAATGATCTACTCATGTAACATTATGTTGTCCCCCGTAAATTTACTAACCCTTAGGTATTACAGTAGATGAAACAACAGATTCTTGCAGTAGGGCAGTAGTAAATGTTTTTTTTAGCTATTTGGATCGAGCCAATTTGGTTAAGACAGATTATTTACAGGCTGTTAATAAAACAACCATTTCTCAGCTTGTTATATACTATTATGAAATTCTCTTTGAAAATGTAATTTTATTTGTTATAGACAATGCTTGTATATGATAGCTATATTCAATATTCTTTCACTTTTAATGCCCCAAATTAAACATAATACCTGTTTGCCCATATATTCAATTTAGTAGGAAAAACCTGGATCAAATACAAAAATTTTAGGTTCTTGATTCTACTATTAGTCAATTTAAATTATCTTTTACATATTTTCTAGCTAGAAAATAATGATGGATTTCTTTTCGTTTTTTAAATAGTTATCCTGAACCTACACTTTCACCATTACCTTAATAACAAGATGGAATACATGGTTTAACTTTGCAGTTTGGATATGTAATCATTTTACAATGTTAGTCAACTTTTTATTTTAAAGAATCTGAAATTGGTAATGATAATGCGACATTGTAGAGTTGGTAAAAGTTTTTGAAAATTGTTTTATTTACAGTTAATTCTTTACTTTATTACTTTTAATGTGCAATTGTAAGTATTTTATTAATAATAAAAATTTATAATTATCTACTAAATTAATGTAATATTAAAAATAGATTGGTAAAAACTCTTGAGTTTTTTTAAATTCGAAATAAACCAGTTGCACCATTTCTTGCAGACAGGTTATAGCAAATATTTGTTCACTTAAATTTGGACCGCCTAGGAATGTTAACGGAGTGCTCCAGGGTGGTGTGGTGCATACTCTGGCAGAGTATCCCTTAACACCACACCACACTGAAGTATGAATACTGTATGAATCAGAGCATACTCCAAAGTGTAACCCGGAGTATAACCCAGAGTATAACCCGGAGTACTATGTGCTAAGCACTATGTAATACTCCGGAGTTTATAATACCGAAAATATGCTACCTTATTTTTGGGAAATACGGTAAAAAATATATATATAATAATACTCCGGAGTATAATCCATTTTGTATTACTCCGGAACAATTACTCCTATTAATAATATCTTAGTAATCCGAGGAGGTGTCATGTCTAGACCACACCGGTATGGAGTGGGTTATACTCCACAGTTACTCTGGAGTACCTTACTCCATTAACATCCCTAGGGCCGCCAAATACCACCAGAAATGGTTGATCTTTGCCAAACATATCAATATGATATATTATCGTATGACACAATTTTTAAGGAAGCATTTCAATTAGCATATGAAAAATTTAATAAGCATGTCAACAATCATTCGGCGCTTCCAGTTTTTAAAGCAATTCGTTGGTTTGATCCGCGATATATACAAGCACAAACAGATCGTCGCAATCTTGCAATATAAAATAATTAAAGAGTTGGAAAATCCATCAAATGATCTTATTAATGAATGGGCTATTTATTCTGAATTATCAGAAACGTTTGATGAAAATTTTAAATAAGTATTTGGTATGAAAAGATGGCTTTGCTATCCAATCTTAGCAAAATCGCGTTGGTATATATCTGGTTACCAATTTCGGGAGTAGATGTAGAACGCAGTTTTTCTGCTTATAAACGAATTTTAGCAAATTATAGACACGCTTTGTCAGAAAATTCAATTAAAAATGTTAAATTTTTTAAATTTTAATCTATAAATAAATATTTATTAAAGATGGTTTTAAAAAAAGCATAACTAATTTAAAATCGCATTATTTAATTAAAATTTTCGCATAATTTTAAATTTATTTCGCATTCATCGCATAATTGACCTCTCTAAAATCGCATAATTTACCTAATCGCATTGGACAACCTAGTTTTTCCTTCTTTTCGATCGATCAACACGTGAGTCACATGCATCACGTGCAATCAAACGATCGCTTTCACCCTTATTTTCAAGCAAGGGGGGTGTCTAAAGCGGATGAAGTTTATATTTTACCTGTTAATTTTAGAGTTAGGATACTTTAGGCTAGTACTAGGTTATATTAGGTGTTTTGTATAGCAAAACTACCTCTCATTTAATGCCTCAAAGTAGGTTTAGACGTTTTTTCTACAATCCAATATGATGAACATCACGTTATTTACATCCGCCCACGCGAGTATACTGCATACAATTCTTCACCGTGACAATAGTAATAGGTTATCATCCACATAACAAGTACCTTTCTAGTCTAAACGATATTTAGATTACTAAACTAATAGTTTGAAATCTAGAATTAATGATTTAACAATTTAACATCCCATAACTTCCATTAACAATCCGCCAAATCTCATAACCATGAAGTCATGGCAATTGTGAAAATTTTCCACAACTGATATTCACAATAATTACAGTATTACCACACATTATCATATAATAAAAGAAAGAAAAGAAAATTTTATTAAGTCGAATTATATGTCACAATTAAAAATATATATACAATATAAATATATATATTTTTTTTACATACAAAAGAATTATTCTTATTAAAGGTGTATTTACAAAAAAATTGACAGTTAACATTATTAATTATAACTGCAAAATGAGAATGAATTTTTTTATACTTTTTATAAAATAAACAAAGTCCATCAAACCCAACAAAAAAAAAAAAATTCCATCAAATAAAGTTAATGTCGTGTTTTAACACCAACCAGAAACTTTTTTGATTTTAAAGCAGGAGTAATAAAATGTACGAGATCTAAATCTTGATTTTTGACCATTTCAAACTTAAAATTTAATAATAAACTAGCCAATAATAATCTCATTTCCATCCAAGCGAAATTAACACCAATACAATAACGGGAACCAGCCCCAAAACCATAAAAACAGCCTTTAATTGGTAAATTTTCAGGATTTAACCAACGTTCAGGCACAAAGTCATCAGCATCAGGGCCCCAAATTTCTTTTGATTTGTGAACAGATAATATTGAAGCAGATACAGCAGTATCCTTAGGAATTAAGTAACCATCAATCACGGTATCTTTTGTAGTTTGACGAAGAATTCCACCTATTGAAGCAGGAAATAGTCGAAGGATTTCATAAATGACAGCATTCAAATATTTAAGATTTTTTATTGAATCATGAGATGGAATGAAAGTTGAAGAATTATTTGAAGATTGATGAAGATTGAGAGAATCAAGTTCAGAGACTAAAGTTTCAAGTTTTTCAGGATGTTGAAGGAGCATGATCAAAGCCATATTAATTGTAAGAGAGCCAGTATCACTACCAGCAATTACGAATTCCATAATTTGATCTTGAATTTCAAATTCTGTTAACGGATCATCAGAATTTTCTTTAGAATCAATTAAGATTTGAAGAATATCTTTACGTTTTTTGCCTTGAGCATTGAGTTCTCTTCGTTCTTTTATAATGTTTGAAATGAACTAAAATTTATAAAAGAGAACAATTGTTAAAAAAAAAAAAGATAATTATAATATAATAAAAAAAAATAAAAAAATAAGAAATTAAATACAAACCTCATCAATCCAAGAATCTTTTACCATAAAAGATTTTAGGTAAGGAAAAGTATGACACATAACACGTCTTTTTAATTCTTGAAAAACTTTTTCAGGTAAAGGATGATTACCTTTTTCAACAATATTGAAAGAACCACCAAAAGCAGTTTCACCAATTATATCAAGAGTACAAGCTTGTACCAACTCATAAATATTTAAGATAGGTAACCCATTAATATTATTATTATATTGAATATCGTTATTAGAATTATTAGTGAGGGATAAAACTTTTTGTAATAATACATCAGTACAAGAACGCATTAAAGGTTCAAGAGTAGAAATATATTTAATTGAAAAAGCAGAAGATAAAAGTTTACGTCTTTTTTGATGAAAAGGTTTATCAGTAGCCGAAAATAAAGTAGGGAAATTAGGATCAGAACGAATTCCAGCAAGAGAATCAGATTTTGGTAAATTATCATTTATAAGAATTTGCATTACAGCATTTTTACTAGAAAATAAAACGAAAGAAGGACCTATACGAACTACGGGACCAAGTTTTTTGTGTAAATAAAAATACCAGTTAAAAATTTTTCCTTCAGGTTTTCTTAAAATTATGGGTATACTTGATATAGAGCAAAGGAATGATGGACTTGGAATTTTACTAAGTGGACTTAAGTATAAATTATATATCAAATGATATAATAATTTAACGAAAAGTAATACGAAAAGTAATAATAAGGCATAACCTATCAACTGAAATAAGGAAATATCGAAAAATGAAATTTTAGACATGTTTACAGTAAGTATATCGATATTAATAAATTTTATATAAAATAATATATATATATATTTATTAAATTTCCAAAGTAATTAAGTTAATTATTTGAATTGGGATAAAGTTTATAATAATAATATTTTAATTTATTTAAAAAAAAAAAAAAAATTTTTTTTTTTTATTTTAAATAATATAGTTATTAATTTTTATTTGATTATTTGATTTGAATTTCGTATTCTTCGAAGAGGCACGTACGTACCTTTTTATAAAAATATCGATTCGGATATGGACATAAACGATTACAGGATTACTGATAATGTTTTTACGTGTTCATAAAAATCTCCGAAAAATGTATGTAATGTACATAGTGATCTGTAAAAGTATTTGTGTTACAAATATATTATATAGATATTATATTAGATATTATATTAGATATTATATAGATATTATAGATAATACCGGAATCGTTCGGCCGACTAAAAATAAAGATTTGAATAAAGATTTAGTTTTCTTAATCTTAACCTTTATTTAGCCACACTTAATTTTTACTAGCATGCATATGTTTTTAATCCGTTAGCCACGTGCGTTTAAAGTATAGTTCGGGGTATTTGGAGGGTTTTTTTTTACCCAATACGTACAAAAAGGGTGTTTTACTTATTCGATAAACTACTTCGATCATTTCGAATGTTTCGGATGTTTCGGATGTGGCAATTGAAAACTTAACACAAATTAGCTAATCATAAATAAATAATAGATAGGTTGAACTCGATAATATATTATAGATAATATATAATTTATTATTATGATGATAGAATTTTTTGAGTACGGTACGTATTATTGGATTAAATATCTGTACTCTACGTAATGTACATTACGTGTCTCCCCTATCACTATAATTAGATTAAATTACCACTTTGAAATATAAATATTTCGGCCGAAATTCTATTTCGGATACCATTATTCCTATTTTAGTTACATTTTTACTCCTCGTTCATACAAGTGTTACAGCTGTTTTTACAAAATTCTGGACTTTTAATAAAAAATATTGACCTACCGAATATTTACCGATTCGATAAGTTTTGTGATTTCGATATACTTATCGAATCGGTAAATATTCGGTAGGTCAATTTATGAAAACAGATGTAATCTATCACTATTTCGTCCGAGCAAATGTAATTAAATACAAATAAAAATCTTCGTTTGTGTATAATCGAAAATCTATCATATCCAAATAATTCTGTACAAAATATACACAACTTTTTTTGTGATTAATTCTCGTGCAACTAATAATAGGATATAAATATGTTACCTGGGTTCCGAAGATTCATTAGCTTTAGTGATTCTGACCAATTAAGATTTTTTTTTTTTATGATTTACGAAGCAGATAAATTTTAGTCAGCTTAGTTGTATTTTACAACTAAGTTCCTGACATAAACGAGCGGATGCTTAACGACCGACAGGTCAAAAAATTAATTCGGCCGATCTTTAATTATCTGTAATTATCTGACAGCTTTACTAAATATAAATTACTTATGAACTTTATCTAAAATTATTTTTTATTATTTTCTATTAATTGTTATATAAACTGAACTTTTAAAAAATATATAATTCTTATAAAAGAGTTACTATCTGCTATGCAATTGGAAGGTTTATACGTAAAACAATTACAGTCTATGCAATTAGAAGGTTTACAAGTTATTAACTAACACTATCTAAAATTTTATATTTCATCACTGACTACATTATCTCCCTTTATAACTGTACTCCATGTTTTTTACATTAGGGGTATTTTTGCATGTGGGTTCTTTATTTACCACCCCGCATGATCGGGAATTTGCGTGTTATTAATCTCCATTTTTGGCATGAATTTTATTTCTTTATTTGATACAAGGCTAAAAAGCATAACGATAATAACGATTTCCCGTTATATCTTCATAACAACGCCCTAGATACGCCATCGGGAAAGATACGTAATTAATTTTTCTTGCATTCTAGTGAACAAATCCTAGCTTTTTTAAATTTATGAATTCTTGCTATTTATTACAGTTATAATATGATCAAATATAGTTTTTAAACCTGTAAGAGATAAAGATCTGCCATACGTACTGTACAATATATACTGTACCACGATATTTTTTATTCTAGTATTTCTTGGCGAGCGCATATACGCGCTAAGATTTATAAAGTTATTAGCGCGTATATGCGCTCGTCAAAAAAAGATACTACTGATTAAAAGGTCTGATAGTGAACAAATATATTTATTCGTTAACTTAGTTGCAAATCCTTATTGTCACGGGCAAAATGTGACATATCCGAAATTATGTCGATCATCATATCAGATTTTGAGTGACGTGACATCGGCCGAATCAAGGTAAACGAACGCGGATCAAAAAAACAAATGTAAGAGGCTGTGTATGAAATTGTATTTACGGATAATTAAGCCCTCTTTAGATTGTTTGTTATAACTTAGATGGTTATATACGCGTGATAGATGCACATAAAATACCGTATTGTCGCGAAATAACGCCCAGAGGCGTAATTTCAATTGTTGGCCAAAATAAAAACTTAAGTCGGGTCGATATTCTAAATAACCCTCATGGGCGTTATTTTATGACAACACGGTAATAAACCATTTATTAAAATACAAATTTTCGTCTAGATCACCATAGCCATGCCTCTGGCGAGATGCCTAAAAAAAATATTTGCATAGTAATTCTGATTTTAGAATCCACTATCCGTTTAGCTTATCCAAATAGTATATGAATAATCTACCTATTTGGATAATCCGGATATTATTTCAATGTCCTTGTTCGCAGTTAATTATCTATTATTCCTATGACCTTGATATAGCAATCAGAGATTAAGATCAATAAAATTCAAAAAAAAAAAAGTATTTTTTTTGGAATAATGAATATATAAAATTACATAAAAATTACTAACGAGATATTTGGATATACGCATTAATCCGGATATTTTTTTGGATCGAAGTATTATCAAAGTATTGTATCAGGTATTATCAAAGTACAATATTACAATATTATCAAGGCACGGTTTACAATGCCTTGATTATACTAGAGATTATATTCAGGTCGGATATTACCCGATTTACCCGCGGTCAACCGGTTAACCGGGTAATGACTAGACCTACCCAGGTAAACTCACCCGAGTAATACCCGGGTAGATTCACCCAAGTAATACCCGGATAGATATACCCGGGTAATACCCAAATAGGAATATCCCGGGTAATCAGATATCAATAATGAATTTCGACTACAGGACTAGGTGTTATCAAGCGCAAGGCTTTTAAATACCATAATTTAAAATTACTTGTTATATATCGCTGAACAAATTTTATAATATGAATAATATGAATTTTTACATCTCGAACAAATGTAAAATTTGATTGACTACAATAATTTTTGTAGCCAATCACATGACAGCTTATTCGGGTATAACGAGTAAGATTTCGATGCCCGGGTATATCTATTGATTATCCGAGTAACCCGTGCCGGTTAACCGAGTAACATTTTTTTTTGGCCGAAATATAGTTGTAATTACAATTTCCATTTATATCCATTTGTGCGGCCAATGATATATTATTGTCTGGTTTACAAACCTTCTTTTAATGGAATTTATAAACTTCTTGCATCTTTATTATATTCAAATTAATTAAGTACTGAAATAAGATTATTAGAATAGAATTGACAATGGAGCAAATGAAGGAGCCCAATGAAGGAGCCCAATGATACTTAACCATTGAGTTCTCATTTAACCTTTTTTCAATGGATAGCAAGCCTGTTTTAGGGTTACGCAATTCGTTAAATAGTCTTTTATATCTTATTAAAGGATACCAACCCCCTTATTTATATTATTATATTTATATTATATTTAGTTTTAAAAAAATACATATGGTGCAAATTCCAAGATTGTAGCTTCTCAATGAAGATTCGGAATTCGCAAAAAATCTTTAAGATCTTAGATCTTAGATCTTAGATAAGACCTATAAAGTAATGAATTTCCTTTTACAAAATTACACTTATTATTAAATAATTTAAAAAAAAAATTTTTTCGATCACTAATAATCAATCAGCAAGATTGTTTAATCCCTAAAATTGCTAACCCTTAAATTACTTAGGTGCCGCAGTTTTGGTACGACTAGTTGGTTTGCTCCATACCGTATCTTCTAAAGTCGTCATGTAACCAGTTTAGCTGTTGTTCTCTGTTAAAAGTCATCAGTTGGAAATGATCATATTTTCATTAATAGATAATAATTAAAATTTCGAAATAATGATGGAGAAAACTATCTTTGCAGAAAACTATGAGAACATTGTAACGTCGATAAGAAAACTTGACTTTTGTGTGAGAAATGCTTCTTATAGGCGCAGGCATGGATGGATAATGCAGACATTGTTGAGTATAACTATGATTATCGAGACTGTTGCATCTTGGGTGAGGTTTTAAGTCCCCGAGAGCAAATTTTACATCTGTAAAGTTCTAGAGTGCAACCAAAAAGACTGTACAAGTTAGAACATATCCACATGTAAGTTGCAGGTTACATCAATAACATGACAATGGTAGAATGCTCTAAAACTATACATAATTTATTGAACATCTAGTAGGGTGTAGAAGTTCATTTATTTTTTAATCGTAATCTTCAATCGCAATCTAGCAGTACAGTAGTGTTGTGATAAAAAGATGCAATTAATCAAGTAGGATATTACTATCGGCATTTTGAATGAAATATTACTTGCGGTGTACCTGCATCGAGATATCGAGATCAAATTAACAATTGCAAAAAAATAAATAAATAAATAAAATCCTGTATGATTCTAATTTTTTTTTTTTCTTACATACGTAGCATTGCTTATTAGTCGTATCAGTATACTATCCTTACATAGTTTATTATTATCTTTGCTTATTATTAGCTTTTTTAGAATAATATAATTGTTTTTATTTAGAATCGTTAAAGGTTCATTCGAAAAATCGTATTATTAAGAATTTTTAATAATAGTAAAGAATGACCTGTATATTTTTAGATGTCTAGAGCGAATTGCTTTACTTTTTTTCAACTATTTTAGCATAAATCGATTCTTAAGTCATGTTTATAACAAAGTTACATTAAAAATTTAGTTTTAAAATTTTTTTTATTTGAAACGAGAATAATATGAAACAGCTAAAATAGTTGAAAAAAAGTTAAAGTGATATAATCAAGACATCTAAAAATAAGTCATATTTTACTATTAAAATATATATAAAAATAATCCCGATCTCTATCCTGATCACTAAATTCGAAAAAATTCTTAATAATTAGTTTTTACAAGGTACTGTGCATAGCTTTGATTTGCATAGTTGACCGAACACTCCACTGTGACGTGTAAAATGGGCAGTGATAAAGATAAGGAAAGAAAAAAAAAAAAGGAACTTGGTAGTTACACCTTCATTCACATTATTTTCAGTTTGCACCATTGATCAACCACGTAGTACACGTGTATTCAATTTATTCTCGATCGCTGACTTTACACTAATCGAATGGACATTCATATCCATGCCCTTTTGATGGATATTTTCACATTCAGATCTTTTTATTAGAATATCCACCTCCGATAGATTTCAAATGCCTCCTCTCCATCCATGTGTCATTTCGAAATCAGGTCCCAAGATCGTATTGTTCATTTAAAACTGTCACCTCCAGCACATTTTAGATAGCGTATTAACACTTCGTTTGGATTAATCTTCAATGCCTTATTAAAATCCGCAGGTCTTATCCCCTACCGAGGTAGGTTAAATTCTTGACTTTCTAACGCTTCTGCAACCTTTGGCTCAACATTAAATGACTTATCCAGGTCAGCAAGTGATTCTTCGAGCCTATCTCATGATGATAACAGTTCCACGTTGCACATTTATGTGACTGCACTAGCGCTAACATTTGCTGTTCAGCAATTACATCACAATGATACAATAATCTATCTATCTATGTCACTACGCCTGCTAAAAAGGATTTTGCGAAAACTGGAGTTACACATTCTTTATCAGCATGGTTAAATCCTATGATTGGTTAAATGATAATTTTCGGATAGGGTTGTTAAAACTTACCTAACAACTTACTTTAATGATAAATTACAATAAAATTTACATCAATAAATTACATGTGTAATTTATGTAATTTAATTACTTTCGGATCTTCGTGAAATTCAAATCCAAAATTGGATCGAATAATTTTTTATATTGTTTGTATTGTTGTTATATTTATTATTTATCTTACTACAGTAAAAAGATTTTTTATGCATGCCCAAGAACCCAGAACTGACACTGGAGTATCTCAAAAGATCCGAGATATCCATTGACTTTTTTCACTTTTTTCTTAAAATTGATAGCAAAATTACCAACCTTACAAGAATCTTATGCCTCGAAACCCAAGATTTTACAGAAATAAATTGATTTCAGTAGTTTATAAGCAGAACCGATAACAAATTTAAAAAGAGCTATCTATATCAAGAGACGTCGTTTTAAAGTAGTGATGACCAGAAATGATTAGTCATTTGGTCATTTTAAAGTCTAATGTTATTTAGGATATGTTAATTGACAATTTGATATTTTTAACTAGGGATTGGCAAGTCGAGCCTTTCCAGATTAAAATTCACAGGTTGTGAAGCACCTTTAAAACTTCTCGGATATTGGGTCTTTGGGCTTGATTGGACATAGTAATTATTACAGTATGTCTCATAGGATCTTTTTCAAGACAAAATACCATTTGCTCAAATTTTTGTCTTGTATTTTATGTTCTTTCTTTTCGGAAGATTTCGAATGTATATCTTATAGTTCCTAATTCCCGCCGGCATTATACACTTTGGGCTGAATTATATACTATAAATAAATTGCAGGCAGGGCATACTTATAAAATATCCTGAACCGTTGGGTATTGGCAAAAACTTCGTTTCCGTTTGTAAACATACGATACAGATCAGGGTATTTTCATAAAAAAAAAAAAAAATCGCAATTATATATATTGTCAAAATTATACTAAATTAAACGATGTTTGTTCTAATTAAAGTTGTAATTGTACAAGTTAGGCTTCGTATGATTTGAATAATTTTTTATTAACGTCGCTTTCGCATTTCACGTTTACGCAAAAAAAAAAAAGTTTTTTTTTAACGTAAAATGCGAAAGTGGATTAATAAAAAATTAATAAATTACATGAAACTTTCAGAAACAACTTAAGACATAAATGTCAATTAACTTTATAAAGTTCTGATTATTATATAGTAATATTGGCTATTCGACCAATAAAGGAAGTGTCGTTCTATCATTTGATGTTTTTAGCAGGATATTTTATTCTTTTCAGAAAAACATTTCAAAACTAGAAAAAATATATAATCATGCTAATTTATTAAATTTTAAAGTCTAAATATTCTTTGGACAGTTGTGGACACTGTGACGTTTTGACATGGACATGGGCAAAAAAAGTCTTGGACATAGTAGACGTGACAACATTGTATATGTCTATATATAATCATAATCATTTGAGGGAGAGGGAATTTATATAAATCAGTTGATAAATGACGCTTCACTAATGAGATGCCGTGAACAAAGTCACGAAGTATCTATTTGTCACGAGATCAGACTACGTAAGTGATGTTAAGTTCTGTATCTCTGACAGTGGTGGCTACATAAGTGAAAAGGAAAAAATTGGTACTTTACCTTTCGTCTTTGCTGCAAGTCCGGCTTCTCGTTACCACCATTCCACCCACGCAGGATAACGAGGTTAAGTATTTGGGAGAAAAGATGTATGAGATGATCTGCTGACATATTTTCTAATCAATTTATTGGAATAATGCCATCGATTAATCGATTAGTCGACTAATCGATTAATCGACTAATCGATCAATCGACTAATTAATCGATTAGTCAATTGGTCATTTAATCAACTGATCATATGAGAATGTCAACCCGGCTGTTTTCAGTTGCTACCTTACGTGTATTTTACCAAGTTTCGTTTATTATTTCAACTAATCGATTCCAACTAATCGATTAGTTGAATAAAATCGATTAATCGATTAGTTGGATAAAATGATCTATCAACTAAACGATTGAAAAATTTTTATCGATTTGTATCACTAATGCCGACTCGATAAAGTTAAGCCATTTAAAATGCTACCTTGAAATTAAAGCATATAAATCATGTAATCGATTGCAAGGTCTTAGCAACCATTCGAACAGGTCAGATGTTAAATGTACTGAGTTTGTAGCCCAGCAGGACAAGTCGGATAAATTTGGTTATTTCCAATTTGCTTTAGAATATTTCTTGAACTAAAATTACCGTATTTACGCGTAATAACGGGCTGGATTTTTATACAATTTTTATTATTTGAACTATGCTTAATAAAGAATAAATTATTGTAAAAAAAATCTTTATATCATATAAAGTTTTAGATATATAATTAGTACACAAATAGAATATAAAAACAATTTTGGGGGGTATTGTGACCAATTATTTGATAGCGAATAATTTTTGTTCTACTGGTCCATTTTGGATGATTTTACTATCAAAATGACCATCTCAGTGAGACAATTCTAATAAATACAAAATCATTATGATCCAATCATGGCATCCCAAGATCGTTAAAGGTTTATATGTAAAAATTTGCATATTTACTAATATAATTTGATAAAATAAGATAAATCTATATCGATCTCAGGACCCCATGATCAGATTTTGACGATTTTATGCTTGTTAGGATTATCTCATTGAGCCGGTCATTTTGATAGTAAAATCGTCCAAAACGGACCAGTGAATCAAAAGTTATTAACTGTTAAACATTCTATATACAAATATGTGCAAAAACATATTTTGCATAAATGATGATATCTAGTGATCTATGAATTTTATACTATTCAATTCGATGAGACGAATCGAATGGTATAAAATCCATCAAATTCTGATTACTAGATCACAAGATATATCACTTGGCCCATCTCCCTTATATTTTGCATAAATGATGATATTTTGTGATCTAGTGATCAGAATTGGATAAATTTTATACCATTCAATTCATCTCGATGAGATGAATCGAATGGTATAAAATTTATCCAATTCTGATCACTAGATCACAAGATATATCACTTGGCCACAATACCCCCGGCCACAATACCCCTATCTCCCTTATGTTGAGCTTTAAAATATACTCTCGTGTAAATTTTATATATCATATGATTTTGAAATTTTGAATTCAAAAAATTATAGATATAGTATTGATGCAAATCCTGTGATTTACGTTATGTGATTGACTAGTGACGTTTGTAATCAGGTGAACTTAAATGGGCATGCCTCGACCCAATGGCATGCCCACATGGGCATGCACAATTTTTTACCCGTGCCCCGAACCCTAATGACAATGGGGCTTAAATAAACAAATAAAAATTATGGGTGGAATCAAAATAACGGGTGCAAGCCACAAACAGAATCCCGACAGGTCATAATCCCGACAAACAGAATCACTACAGGCCATAATCCCGACAAACAGAATCACGACAGGCCATAATCCCAACAAAAAAATCCGACAATAAAATTCGTCAGGTGAGTGCATAGGTTAGAGTTAGGATGAGCGCCTAGGTTAGGGTTAGAGTTTAGGCGATAATATAGTAAAATTGTTCAAGAAACATTTTTTTGATTGACCCAAACTCATTATATTATATCCAGGTTTCTCAGATCGTTAAAATAACCAAGTTTGTGACATGAAAATGATTTTGTAAAGGGGTGAATAACCTGGAGCTTAAATTTTACATCGCTTATATCTAGGGTTTTGTCACCATCTTAAATTTCACTAAAAATTCATTGTTAGATTGGTTGGGCTTTGTTGTTTGATTAATTAAATTTTATTAGAATAGGAAAAAATTCGAATTGGTTTGATTTTTTGAAAAAAATTTTTTCATTAAAATTTACTAATTAACGAAATTTTTTGGCAGCCCAGCAATTTTACTTATTTGTGAATAATATTAATCAAAAATAAGTTTTGATTTTGTAAATAAAATGAATGAGAGAGATAGAAATTCAGTGTTAAAGCACAAGAATATTTAGGAATAGATTTTATCTACTATATTTTTCTAACATTTTTAATTAGTGCATCAAAGTGATTTAAACATTGTTTTGGTGTATTTTTTCTTCGCACATGTTCTCTCTAGCTATTTTCCTTTAAAGTTTGTATCACTAACGGAAGAGTACCTTTATATCTTGAAATCCGGGCCACGGATTGTATAAAAAAGAGTACAGTACTGTGCGTAAAATTTTACAGCTGCCTACAGTATAGCAATTTTTACTCGGGTTCAATTACTAAAATCGATTAACACTCAATTGGTTAATACATATCAATTGAGCTGAGAAAAAACAATATGTATTCATTGTAAGGAATAATGTAAATCACTGATATTGAGATAAATAAATTATTTAATTGCCGATCATGGTGTGAAAATAGCGAATTTTCATGGTGGAAATAGAATAAATTTATATAATCATAATACGCAATAAACTAACTAATATACGTTAATAATTATTGGATAATTATTAAAAAATTAATTTATATAACGATAATCATTATTTTTTGTCAAATTCATCCCTTTTACAGCACCTATGTAGCCCATATGCAATATAACTATTTAAAAAATTAATTCATATAGTTACTTTTTGTCAAATTCATCCCTTTTTACAGCACTTATATGTAGCGAAAATGTTTCCTAAAATATGCCCTTATAGCACATGATGTTAGCCAATTTTGTTATAGTACAGGCGTAGTGTAAGTCATGAGGTATTAAAAAACCTTTTAAATGCCAAGCAATAGTATCTAAAAAAGCTTTACGTATATAATACAGTATTATTTTTAGATGCTTTTGTTTTATATATATAATATAAATATAAATATATATTTAATTTCATCTTTAGTTGCAGGTTTATTAGTTTAGGTTGGTTCTTTGTTATGATTGGATTGCCATAAAGGTATTATATTATAATAAAAGCAAAAAAACAAGGGAAAAGAAAAAGTTTGTATAATTTAATATAAAGTTAAAAGTGAGTTTGCGTTACTAGATTTAAGATTCTCAAAAAACATGACACAAGTTATCAGCAAAACAATGCGCATATGGACAAATAGGAACAACGATAGGCATTTGTGTTCCCGAATAAGAGAGGACAAAATCTGTAGTACGTACAACTGCATACTGGATAAAGAATCTTAAAAAGTAAATGGAGTTTATATTTTAATAAATTTTTCGACTTTTTTTTGAACTCCATGACCAATTACTATCTCAAATTCAACTTATTATTTTCCAAAAGAAAAGATGGCAGAATTAACTAGCATGATACCTCCACGACATGCATACAAACGTAAAAGTAAGAAAGCTTTTTTTTCTTACTCTTTAAGGAATCAAACGTTTCAACAAGGGTACCTTGGTGTCGAACCTTCGACAATTCAAGGAAATTTTCATCTTCGTTATAAAAGAACGAAACCACTATTAGCATATAGTATTGATATTTTTTTTAGAGGAAAAATTATGGTTGAATGGAATGATGGTCAAAACGTTCATTCTGGATTCAAAACATTGTTCGAATATGGTGTTCGTGTCTGGTCAGCAGAACCGATACAACACCATGAGCTTTCTGATATTAAAACTACAAGAGGAAAATTAATGAAAAGTTTGACACCACAATTAACGGATCATGATCGGAATAGTATGATGCATTTTGGTGAAATCACAAATTTGGATTTGCCATTTGAATTTTTAATTCCTAATAATGCATTATCCTCGATTACACCATTAAACGCATTAACTACAATCGGGAAGATCTCATATTCTATTAAAGCTGTAATTTCTCGACATTTACCACCATATAAATTTTTACAAAAATCATTAAAAGTCGTAGAAATTCGGTGTCCAATTACACGTTGGAATTTACCAATAAACACAACACCACGTCCTACAACATTAACAAAATCTAATGATTTACTTGATTGTCAAATAACTTTCAGGCAGACAACTTTTAGAAAAGGTTGCTTAATATTAGTTCCGATCAAATTTATTATTCATAATCAAAAAATATTTATTAAAAAAATAATTGTTAAACTTAAAGAATATCATCTATTCAAAGTAAAACGTCGGGATCAAATTAATGAGAGGTCAGTTATTACAAGTAAAGCATCAAATGAGAATATCTCGTTGATTCCGGATACAACAAATGAATATTATGTAGAAATGAAGTTAGATATGAGTTTAATCGATTCAAAACGTCCATTAAATGTGAGCATGTCTAATGATACACCACCATTAACTCGATATTCAGATGTAGATATTGAAGTTTCACACAAAATTATTGTTAAAATATGTTTAAAAAATGCTCAAGATTTAGTATTTGTTAAAACAATTAATATCGTTAACGCTATTCATGAGAAAGAAGCTGAAAGGTTAATATATGGATGGCCTAATATTGATACTGAATGGAGACATGATCAATTACTCATACTTCCAACAACTTCTTGATTCACGGCAATTGCTGTAAAGGAATATCGGAATTTTCTATTTGTTTTTTATACCGATATTTTTTTTTGCATGTTAATTTGTTATTATCAACATTTTTCATATAATTAGAACAAATTTCCTTATATAATTATCTAACATTAGTCTATCTTTTATCAAACTTGCAAATATCAATCAAATTGTTTGGCCCTATGAGATTTATTAACGAGGGACAACTGTATATATCGATATTATTAGTGTAAAAAATCAAATGTCATAAAGCATTATCGTTATCATGTAAAATAAATACGTACACTGTGTGTACGTCCGAACCTTCTTTTACAATTTATCAATAAATATCAAATGACCACAAATACAAGCACAAATTAATTATTATTTTCAATCATTCTTGTCACACACACGTGTGCCTATATTATTTTACACTTGATGTAAAGAAAATATTTTAGATGACGAAATAAGTAGTAGTAGTTTGATTTAGTTGAAATAGGAGATGCATTTCTTTTAGAAGAAAAAATAGCCCGTTTACGAATTTTATTTTTCAATAAGGTTTTGAATACTCTTATTTATGACAACTTAAAGTCACCTGAAACATCAGATCCTTTTCTTATCCTTTCCTGAACCACGAGATATTGAAATATAGTCAACTCTCTGTAAGTGCATTCCATTGGGACTATAAACAAAATTTTCAAAAATGCATTTATGGGACTGAAGATTAGCATGAATTTGGAGAGGGTATACATAGTACGCGTATTTATGGAGAGTTGACATATTCCGATCAGTACACACGCTATAAGACTTTGAAATTCGACAGTTATTGTTCTGATCTCATGGACAAAGCAGATTTTAAGATTTATAAATCTGAATACACGTACCGAATCGGTCCTTTATAAATCGATTGCGGCTGGCACAATTATTTACATACAATCAAACCTCCATAAGTACACTCTCTATAAGTGCACACCTCTATAAGTGCACACCCTCTCTAAATGCGCGCTCAAATGTTGGCCCAAATATATACATGCACTTTTTCTCTAAATGCATGTTGTTAAATCTTGGTCCCAGGAGCGTGCACTTATAGAGGCTTTACTGTATGATTACATTATAAAGTGATTAGATACGTCATGATTATTATCATATGTCCTTACGGTAATTTTGCAAAAGATTCATGCTGATAAAAAAATGGTCTTTGACCATTTTTTTTTTTTTTTATCGCGATAATGAACCGAATAATTTTATACTATTAATCTTAGATGCTTGAGAGCATCCTTAATTTTAAAAACGTTCTTCCAATGAGTTATTTAGTATTTTACTGGTTTTACGACTCAAAGTATTTACTGTACAAAGAATAGTATAATCAATAGTTTATTAACAGTTAACTTTTAAATATGTATAATTCAATTTTGCCATTTCAATAGCAGATAATATGAAATTCGGTTTAATTTATGTCAATATTTTATTACTTGTAAAAATTATACAAAGATTTTGATTGCATATTTATTTTACAGCGTATATATTTTCGAAATCTATTTAACTCTATTCTTATATTACATTTAATGTTCAATTTAAAAAAAATTTTCACTTTAAAAAATAATAATCTTTATAATTAATATAAACTTAAAACAAGAACTTTATAATAGAGCGAACAAAATAATGTAAGGTCGTTGCTGGGAATCGAACCCAGTGAATCACCCGACAGACAACGACAAAAAATTTTTCAAGATAACTTAGTTTCAAAGCGATAGCTTCTACTTGTCCCAACCACCACGAAGAGGTGTATCTTGTTGGTTGGGAAGGCGAACCCCAACCCATCTCTCTTTCCACCGGTACTAGTCGTGGCGCGGTTCCCGGCTTAAGAGCGGGTTGTTCTTCGAATCATCAATACCGAAGTATTTCATCTAGCTTTAACTCAAGTTAATCTCTTTGAGTTAGAGTGAAACCCGTACCGTGGGGAAGTTAAAAAATCTGGACGTCATGGAGAGAAGATGAAGCGAACTAAAAATAAAAAATAAAAAGTTAAAAAAACGGAAAAAGCAAAATGCAAAAATAGGGAATAATGAGGTTAGAGAAAAAAAAAGATGACCTTATATATCAGATCTTATATCTTTTTTAATCGACGTGTTTATTGTTTTCATCAACGTATTTATTGTTTATATCTTTTATTGTCAACGTGTTTATTGTTTATATCTTTTTTTGTCAACGTGTTAATTAACAATCACGTTTAGTAATCACGATTTTTGAACGGGTTGGGGCACGGGGTAGAGCTCTGACACGGGTCAGATAATACCGACTCGGGTCATGATACTGGCCAGTACATCACGAGATTACCCGATTTTTCGATTTTGAATTAAAATCGATTGATATTAGGGTTATTTAGCAAAATCGCATTCCCGACACTTTTACTTAGTGAACCAAGAACGATTTAGATAGTCGTTTTTTATATTTTTGTCGTCTCGCTTTGTTGTGTTCGGTTCTTCGGGTCAAAATAAACAATTCTATTTGCTCTATGTCATGTGATGGACATGACCCTAAAAATATTGCATTTACCCAAAACTTAAGACCGTATCACGCTGATTGGTTGATAAAAATTATCGTTAGTTCATCTAAAAACCGCAAAGTCTTTTTCTCAAAGTATTGTAACTTGGAATTTCTTATTTGTGTTCAACAAATCTTAACTCTCAAGATCCAAAAATCGTATCTCAAGATTCAAAAATAAGCGAAATTTCTAGAAGTGACAGTGCCAAGGGGCAGACCACGGAAAAATAAAGGGCCTTGTGTAGTATGTAGCAAGAATGATCTTAAGGAAAAGTTTCGTATATTGACGCCCGATCTTTTGGTCAAAGCTATGCAAAGTCCAGTGGTTCCGGATTTAAAGATAGAACTTAGTTTAGGTGACCAATTATGTCGTAGCATTCGATAGAAATCTAAAGCCAAATAAAAGGCGAAAATATTCAAATTTAAATTATGATACAAAGCAAGGAGAAGACGAAAACTCTAATGAACATCACAATGTTGGAAATTGTTACGAAAGTTGCATAGACGTTCCCGAAGATGAAAAAAAGGCGTTCGATTGGTACCTGGAATCTGCTGATGGTGGAAGTTCAGATGGACAATTGAATGTTGGAAATTGTTACCTGAATGGTATAGGCGTGTCCAAAAATGAAAAGAAGGCTTTCGAATGGTATTTAAAAGCTGCAAGAGGTGGAAACTCTGATGGACAATTAAATGTTGGAAATTGCTCCCGAAATGCTGTGGGTGGCGGTTTTCACTTCGAAGATATGCTGTTATGTTTTTACAAGCTAATAGTACCTATCTTCGTCGAGTTAGAATGTTCGCTTGGCAGCGTTATCCAAATAGCCTGTCTTTTTTCTCATCTATCTTTTGACGTACCAACAAGAAGGATGGGGGAGGTGTGTTTTGTCTTCTTTAAAAATTTCTTCTCTTTCTCACCTTCCGAATTGAAACAAATAAAAATAATAATCAAAGAAGAAACCTTATTTTTCGTGTCTATGATGATAATTTTAAGTGTCTTTGAGGCACATATATATAAGTTCGAGACATGAAGTTCATAATTTTTAATGAGGTTGAAATAGGGAACTAGTGACTTAGGTCTCATGTTTTTTTGTTTAACCTCTATTTTATCATTGTTGGTATCGTTTACTTGGTGTTTAAAAAGTTGGTGAGTTTATTTCTATCTTTGTTTCTTGCAAATTATTGAACAACGCGAAAACATTCATTAAGGAATCACAAATTTATATATTTTTTAAACTAAATCTGATAATAGTCCATACGGTTTATAGCAAATTTATGAAGAAAAAAAGATTCAGATTTCAGATTTTCAAGTTTATTACGAAGTAGTGATTAGATCCATTTAAAAAATCTCCACCTGGGTCACTCACGAACCTGGCATCACTCCAAAGATATGTTACATGTTTTTGTATAATAATACGTTTTGTGATATTACTTTTTTTTTTTACTTGAATAATTAAAAGTTAATTTTCACGATTTATTTTTATTTTTATTTTTTAGATACTATAGAAAAATTTTATATGTTTTTTACATATAAAATTTTTTCAAAATAAAATTGAAAGCCGGGCTGCCGGGTCATTTTTCAAATTTGATGTTATGTGAACCCAAAAAATTAATTTTGTATGACCTTATATATATAACTTTATCACAAGTAAGAAAAAGATTTTTATCGATGTCTTGAAAAATATTTTTATTAGTTCATAACTTTTTTAATTGAAACAACAAAAAAAAAAAATCTGAAATCATGAAACTGTATCAAAAATTTTCGATCATATGCAAGTTAATATACATTGATAACAATAAATAAAATTTATTCAATATACACACGCGATTATGGATATGAAATCAGCCACTAGGGCTAGCTTTATTAATATAAAAAAATAAAAATATATTTTAGAAATCCACGTTTTTTAATTCTCTTGTATCTTTTTTAATTTTTTGAAAGTTATTTCCCATATTTTGTAAATTTACAATTATTCCGTTCTATAAATGTAGATTTTTGATATTAACAAATTGCTAGCTTTGCGTTTCATAAAAACTAATACTAACCCTCAGGATTAATAAAATCCTCAACCTCATCAACCGTTTCCATACTTAGAGGGATTTTAGCCCTAGCTACTGGAAGGTAACCCTTTTCACGTACAGTATCAGTCCATGGATAACAATATACTCACCTGTTATATTAATACCAAATCCTATAAAATATTGATGTAAAACCTCTTTCTTATATTTTTGTTATGATCATCAAAGATTTTCTTATTAGTAGTTTTCCCATTTGCCACTCTCAACATATGCGATTTCGTCCCATTTTTGACGAAGAAAAGCTTGAATCATGAGATCTGGTCTATCTGCTCTTGCATTACTATTCTGTTACAATTTTCGGTATTTATTGGCAATACTTTGTCGTTCACCTCGTTACTTCAACATCATATTCGATAGGTAACATAGCGGCATCTATTAATCAAGATACAATTTCTACCTCGGAGCTTTCAGAACCTCTAAGAACTTTATGAAGCGCATTCGACTTCACCTCTTGTAAAAGAACATCAGTAATGTTCCTGGCTATACGTTCTTGACCATAATTCTCCTCAACCCACCTATCATGTACCACCTTTTCAGATTGCGAAAGCATAAGTTCACTTCTTTTCTTAACAAATTCGGCGCATATGCTTTTTTATAAGTGGATCCTTTTTCAATTTTCGTATTCCAGCGCTTTCACCAGCAAGTATATAGTAATCATCATCTGGGATTTGAAGATAACCTGCGCCAAAATCAATTACATTATTTGTAGTGGATCATTACAAGTTAGTTTTTTAACGTCTACTTCATTTAATTTAGCAATAAGATGTTCATGCGCCTGAATTTTTTGATCTGTAAAAAAGAGCTTGCTGTTAGAAAGAACGATAAAATACTCTGATTATATCCAGAATCTCCAGCATTTTACAGTACAGTTTTGTGCTCTGACTGTATATATATTATATAGAAATAAAATAAAAACATACCATATAGAATTTTATCATAAGGCTATACAAAGCGGGGTTTTTGAATTTTGCTATATACGTATCGCTCAACCAATTAAAATGCCAGATCATGTGTAACATGAAACCACGACTACTAATGGGCCGGCCGTGCCGTGCAAAAATAGTACGGTAATTCTAAAAATAAAACAGAAAATAAAATTTAATCGCCATTGCTATTTAAAAAATAAAATATGTAATAGTTATTAGCGGAAATGAAATTTCCGTTTATACACATAGTGCCCAATTTATACCCTGCGATCTTGATATAGTGACCAGGGTATAAAACATATTTAAACTTTGTAATGATTCTTCGCTGCCGATTTGTATCTAAAATTGTGTTAACTTCGAACAACTTCTTTCTGCTGCACAAGAAGAAACTGGTAACTAAATGTAATCGAGCACCCCTTTATCGCTTTTCATCTAATCTTTTTTATAGTATGAAAGAGCAAGAAATTTTATATGTATTAAGGCTTTTTACTTGCAATGAGAGCATTATTCGGGCTCTTTTACTATTTTATATTATAAAATTCAAGTATTCTCGATATTCACTTCATTTTATAATATAAAGCCTTACTGTTTTTAGTAGTATATTTGTATAGCCATGGAATAACGCTAAAACCTTTAAAATAACATATGTATGATCGTTCCGAATTAATGACATCTCAATATGCTCTACATAATAAGTAAAGCAAACAAAATGTGCTTTGGAACTAGATTCGGTACTAAGTAAGCCTACTTCCGGGCTTAACAAAAGCAAGTAGGTTTACTTGGTGCCTACCTAGTTCCAACGCATTTTTTTAATCTTTTTATGATTAAGGAGGTACGATTCAAATAAAATGTTGACTATGAGAATATCCATTGCTCGCCTTTTTAGGTTAGCAGCTCTTGGCCAATCGTCGACGACAGTTCTGCGGTATTGCAATCGACTAATTTCCCACACTTCTATTGGTCGGAATTATCCGCAGATTCACATAACAGATAAGATCACGTATTACGAAAATTCAACTGCGAAACTTTGGTGACTCACTGTAACTTTTTTTTTTTTATTGCCATGGAGCAAAACACTCATGAACAAAAAATTACTCCTTGGGAAGTTGAAGGAGCTGTGATCGACGGTAAAGCTCAAGCAATTGATTATGATAAACTAATCGATAATTTTGGAACTCAACGTATCAGCGAGGAACTCTTAAAAAGAATTGAAAGTTTAACTGGAAGAAAATGTCATGTTTTTCTCAGAAGAGGCCTCTTTTTTTCGCATAGGTATGTTTTGTTCTCTATTTTGTATATTATTGATCAAGTACACTATTACATATTAAGTTGTTGATCTGTTATAAATTTAGAGAGCTTACACGCATTCTAGACCTTTATGAACAAAAGAAACCATTCTTCCTCTACACAGGACGTGGTCCAAGTAGCGGAAGCTTGCATCTTGGGCATATGGTCCCTTTCGTTTTTTGCCAGTAAGATTATTTATGAGATCTATTTTGCAAAAAATATATGATAAAATTAATTCATTTAGGTGGTTACAAGAAGTTTTTGATGTGCCAATTGTCATTCAACTGACTGGTTAGTGTTCTTTATATTTATTATTTCTTAAATGGTATTAAATTTTTCTTAACATAATAAATCGATTTTATTACCAGATGATGAAAAATATCTTTTCAAATCTGACCTAACATTAGAGAAGGCACTCCAATATTCATATGACAATGCAAAAGATATTATCGCGTGTGGCTTTAAGTTAGAAAAGACTTTTATCTTTTCCAATCTTGAATATGTCGGGTTGGTAATCAATTTAGCTATTTCTTTTACGACATTTTTTTTTTGTTTTCCCATTTGGTTTATTAACTATTTTAATACTATAATGCACATATAGAGGTGCATTTTATCACAACATTGTGAAAATCTCAAGATGCATTACTACTAATCAATCCAAGGCTACCTTTGGTTTCAATGACAGGTGAGCTTCATTATTATATGTACATAATTAATATAAATTTTAATTACTATATTTACTAACGTTATCATTTCATTAAAGTGATTGTATTGGAAAACTACATTTTGTCGCTGTACAAGCTGCACCATCATTTTCTAACAGTTTTCCACAAATATTTGGCACGCGTTCTGACATACCATGTTTAATCCCTTGTGCTATTGATCAAGTAAGTCGAACGTAGGTTATAGTATGATTGAAAAACGATAAAAAATTCTAACAATCTATGTTTCTATTTAGGATCCATATTTTCGGCTGACACGTGATGTTGCACATAAACTCAAGTATCCAAAGCCTTGTCTAATTCATGCTAAATTCTTTCCCGCGCTTCAGGTAAAGTTTCCATAAGTATTAACTTACGATGAAGATATCATCATTACTTATAGTTATGATTTAGGGTCCTGAAACAAAAATGAGCGCATCAGTAGATAACTCTGCAATATTTATGACAGATACACCTAATCAAATAAAAAAGAAGGTTCGTTAGCAATTTCAGTCATTTTAATATTTATATTTAATATGTTTGGTTCTTATATTTTTCTTTAAACTTTAGATCAACAAATTTGCTTTTTCGGGTGGCGGTGATACACTTGAACTCCACAAATTACACGGAGGAAATCCGGACATTGATGTCGCATATCAATATTTGGCTGTACTTTTAGACGATGATGACGAATTGGCCGATATTTATAAGGTTCAATACAATATAAGCTCTTTAATACTTTAATCACAGAGTTTTTCAATAATAATTAATGGTAATATTTTGGGTAATATTGTAGAAATATAAATCAGGAGAAATGATGACAGGAGAACTAAAAGCTCGTTGTATTGAAGTCTTACAAAAATTTGTTGGGGAATTTCAAGAGGTATGAATACTTTTACTTGATATTTGTATTTTTATAGAAGAATATTGAATGTTATTCCATCCCCAAAACAGCGCAAATCCAAAATAACAGATGAAACTTTAAAGTCATTTATGGATCCCAACAGAAAAATATCGTGAAAGGAGGAAAAGGACCTAACGCTAACAAAAAACCAGTTTGGAGCTTATTTATCACACTTTTCGTCATCCCTTTTAGTTGTTTTATAAAAAACAAATTAATATAATAAGATATATTTGCCAAATAGTTTATTGGTTTTACGTATTAAAAATCTGATTTGCGTATTTATATACATAATATTCTAAACGTGTAACCGTTAGTGTTTTTAAATATATAGATAAGACAAATTAGATTACTGAATCAATAATCGCGAATAGATTTAAAATAAACTGTTAAAGCTTGAATCATATAGAATATATGGAGTGCTCCGTATTAAAAGGGTTCATTTTTATAATTTTTTGAAAAATGAGTTTTTATTAGATTCATGTAAATTTTGACATGGTTGATATTTTTCAATTATAAATGAAAGCGATTTGCATAATGAAAAATAGAGATAATGTAAAAAGAAAAATTACATGCGGCTGCCTAAGGTCAAGAGATTACCCGATAGTTACCAGTTACGTTTAACCAAAATCGTATTATCCCGGGACAGAGTGAGAGTTGACTCATCCAATTTTATATGTAAATTTATGCAAAAAAAAATCATTTATTTAAAAGTATACATATAAAAGTCTCTTTAAATTTTAAATATATATTCTTTGGCATTTAATACTCTCTTGTTTAAAGTTTTAGTTCTTAATTTTAAGCAGGGAGCTGAAATTTTTCCACTAAAGTTGATCAATTCTTTACTATGTTCTTTAAGTCAAATGAGTGACTCACCCTATATAGTAATATGATTGGTTAAAACAATCTTTTAAAAATATGAAAGATGCTACTAAGTAAATACTTCTTGAGCCTTAATTGAAAGTTAAAGAGGAGGTTCTTCTGATTCTAATGGTAGTTAAATCATCAAAATTGGCTTGGTGGATCCCAAGATACTCACAAAGTATTGTAAATCACAATACTTTGTATAATAGTAAATTTGCAGTTCCTTATGTTCTCTTCTTTGATCCCAAGTATCTTGGGATTCACCAAGCCAATTTGATGATTTAATTACCATTAGAATCAGAAGAACCTCCTCTTTAACCTTCAATTAAGGCACAAGAAGCCTTTACTTAGTAGCATCTTTCATATTTTTAAAAGATTGTTTTAACCAATCATATTATTATAGGGTAAGTCACTCATTTGACTTAAAGAACAAAGTAAAGAATTGAACAAGTTTAGTGGAAGATTTCCAGCTCCCTGCTTAAAATTAAGAACTAAAACTTTAAACAAGAGAGTATTAAATGCTAAAGAATATATATTTAAAATTTAAGGAGACTTTTATATGTATACTTTTAAATAAATTCAATTTAATGATTTTTTTGCATAAATTTACATAGCTACTTCGACCAGCGAGGTAACTACCTCCGACCTTTTAATCGTCTAAACCTACGATTTATCAACTGCTTCACATTCTTGAACTTCAAAAAATAAAAATTTTCCATCCTCTGAAATCGTTTGTTTACCTTTCTTAATAACAATTCTTTTTTTAAATAATGGAGCATTTAATACCATACTATGATATTCGCCCATTTCACCACATCCATCTACATCTTGTTTTAATATAACATTTTCATATAAATCTCGTGTAAGGATATTTCCAACCAATTTTCTAGCAACTTCTTCCTTGATTTTTTCTAAATTTACACAACTTATCAAAACTTCAAATTCTAATTTGAATATTTCTTCAATTAATTCTGTTCTTTCACGTTCCCAGAGTGGACGTACTAATTCGATATCTGTACTTTCAATTACACGGTCCATAAACCGGTTACAAACATCGAGAATATCACCTGTTGCTAAAGCATCAATATTACATGAGACAATTAGAGAACGATATGATTCTACATATGGTGGAGTGACAGATAAAAATTGATGAGGAAGATTAAGAGCCAAAGATTGAAGTTTTATCAAGTGCTGCGGATGAGCGAGAAACGGTTTAGTAGTCGCAGGAGTAAATGTTATAAGTGAAACAATATTATATTTTTCGGGTTGAGCGGATAATAGATGTAGTGTTAGAGTACAATCTTTACCACCTGGAAACTTGCGGCCATTAGAATATTACAGTTGGGAAAACAATTAAGAAAAACACATAACTAATTATACCTGTATATGAAAGACATAATTTCTTCGGTTGGGAAGTTACCGATAACGATTCGGCCATTGATACAACTACCAAATGTTATGAGTATGTATGAAATTTTAATACATAAAATTTTGGTGATTTACTTGTGCCAATCCTACAAAGGCAACCAGTGCAACCACATTCCCTATGGTTATTAATTAGTGATCCCAGCCGATAACGAATGCGTGTTACAATATTTGGTGTGCCTATAGTATATAAAAATTAAGAAATCATGAAATAAAATAATTAGATGTATTATACATAAATTGAAAATCTGCATTTCTTCTTTCCAAAAAGATACATTTTACCATCTTTCTATGAATCAAACTAGGATAATAGTTAGAAATTATACAAATTGTGACCAGGGTTGTGAATAGACATAGTCTAATCAAAAATTCAATTCTAATTGCCTAATGGTCTAATTGTCTAATGTCTATTCAATTTGGTTGAGAATAAACAATGTCTATATTCATAAATTAACTTGTCTATTGGCCCATTTGTCTAATTTAGTACTTATATTAGTCAGATCGTAACTTCTGAAATTAACCAATCAGATTACTTTAGGCTATATTTTATTTGTCTATTGTATAATGGCTCTATTGAGTCTATTGGCTTGTCTATTGTCTATTCATAACCCTGTTGTGACCGTGCAGGAGACGAGTCCTACGGACCCCTACAAACAAACCGCGATGTGATTTTAGTGCTCCATAGATCTTAAGGTGCTTTCAGGCGAAATTCAGTCCTTCCACTGAATAGTTGTCCGTTATCTGACCATTGTTATAGAGTGTCTCATGGATCACTCATGGTCTAACAAAGACAATCATCATATACTTTTCGTAAATTTTGGCCGTAAGGACCTAATTCAAAATTATAATTTTCTTTTTCGTATCACTTATTTCTGATTCCCGGTATACAATTGCCTTTAAAAACGGCCTACTGCCATTTATTGCACCAATTTCCATTGTATCTGTGCATCATGAGGCAGACATGAGACGCTTCACTAACTATGGTTAGACAATAGACAACTACTCAGGGGAAGGGCCATATTTTCTCTATAAGCAGATTATAATCGTGGAGATTGTAGAAGGAGTACTGTGCAGGAGACAGTTCCACAGGCCCTACAATAGTTTAAACGAGCGTGATGGGTTCGTGGAGGGAGTACCATAATCCCACGGGACTTTATGACCAATGTAATCTTATTTAGAATTGTTCTTTCACCTATTCGTTTTCGACACTGTTTCTATTACCGTAGTGCACCAACTAAAAGACCCGCGGCCTACTGCAAATGCCCGTTAAAAAACTTGCACAATACCCGCGGGTATCTTGTTTGGAGATATACGGGTGTATATATGTGGTAATATGAAAATTTCCGTGCGAGTATTACCATAAATTCTCGAAATAGTGGACATCCGCGTATTATTTCGATCACCTGTGCGCCTTCGAATACGTTATTCGAGATAAGGAGTCAATTTCAAAATCAGATTTGTTACTATCATAAATTCACTGATATATTGCATAATGGCGTTATTTCAAATCTAGCTAAGCTATTTTTAGGAGTCATACCAATTATTTCGAGAAATTATCAGTTATGGCATCCTCAGTTAAAAAAAATATGCCATGTAAAGTATCCGGGTATTTTAACTGAGGTATCAAAAAAAAAAAAAGGCTTGTTTATCGTTGCTTTGTCTAGGTCGCACCATAAGATGTTTTTCCAAAAAGTATGATAGTTTAATGAATCCCAATCGTTTACTAAAGTTTGAATAAAGTATCCAAACCCATATTTCCTTTTCAAGGATATTGGACGTTATAATAATCTTCATACTAAGAAAATTATTTTTGGTTTTTATTTAAAAAAAAAAAAACACAAAACAAAACGCGTTAAGGTATTAGCATTAGGATCGCCGGATCAGATGGAGTCACTTACTCGTTGTACAGTATAGTCTATCAGTACGAAAGACGAGCATCTGTCTGTCATCATTCAGCCTTTTGATTAGCTATTGATTAGACACATGATCCGTTGATGTTGCACAAATGTAGCAAAACGCGTTATAAATTGACAAGATTGCGACGACCAAATTGAAAAGACTGAAAAGACGCAGTGAATTTTATTTATTTTTTTGATTATATATATATATATAATATTTTGAAAAAATAGGTATATAAAACATATATTATAGGAAGCCGCTTGAGGAGGAGAACGAATAGAAAGAAGCATAGATAAAAAAAATCTCTTCTCAAAGAAGATTTGACCGAACACTTATTTTAATTTATTTTCAAAAGAAGAAATTTCTGGATTCCAAGCTGAAAGAGGATCTTTTTAAAAAAAGAAATTTCTGTGAAAACAAATTAATTGAAAATATCAACAATCAAGAAGACCAAATAAGAAATCAGATATTATAAAACTTCAAAATAAATGGAATAATAAAATACTAAATAATAATGTTAATGAAGAGCAAATGAATAATCACTTTAGCGAAGGGAGAATTGAAATTTAAACTCAAGATAACGATAAAGGATCGAGATGCATTCAAGAAGCAAAGGGGAAACTGGAATCTAACTCACAGATCGATGGATCTTAACAAAGAAAAGAAGACAAGATAAACAAATTAAGAAAATTAATCAATAGAAAAAAGAAATTACCGAACCAAAAGCCAACCAAGTCCAACATGAATTGACACTAACCCTACCATCAACGACATTTTTCATGAGGATAGAGTTAACGGAGTTTATGCTATTTCTGATTGATTGCAGCAACAGATACTTGAGAGGCCTACGATCTATTTCCAACGACGATTGAACGGGCAAGATGAAGCCTATCACAGAAGAGTAGGATTAATAAATATGATAGTATAGCCGATAATACTTTTTATTGTCATTAATACCAACGGCTAGGTTTTACCCGCTATAATGGGCATAATGAGTGTAATTTGCAATAAAATCGATTTGAAAAGATTGAATATGGAGTATAATTGTTAGGCGAAACCTATTTCCAAATGGTGAAAGACGAAACAAAAGCCAAAAAAAAGGACGAAAGTCGAAACCTTTTAGCGAAACGTCGAAACCCTGGCGAAACCTCAAAATCCCGGCAAACCTTGAAACACTGTACCATCTTACAACAAAGCATCGATTCCGTGATCTCAAGCATAACTCATTTTATAAATTATTAATAATTTATGCAGAGTTATTTGTATCATATATTTATTTATTTATACGAAACCAGCTATTAAAAAATGATTTAAGTACAAACTGTAGGCTTAAAGTTTTAATAATGTGCTTATTGTTATAGTTTTTAATAACAAACATGACTATTATATTTCAGATGTACTTATCTGAAAGCAGATAGAATATTTATTAAAAATTTTAAAAATTTCGACTTTTAAATATAAAACGATTACATGCTTTAGGATCGATTCTAATCTAGAATCGATTCCAATATATAATTGATTCTAATTCGATTTACGATTAAAATAAATATATCATAGAATCGATTACACCCTTATTTCGGAGGAAATAAAAAGTAGAATCAAATCACGAAAGTTTTAAACATGCATGTAACTTAGCGAGAAGCTTATTATCAAGTAATATTAGCCTTGTATTATTCCAAATAATGCTCCGAAGCATTATTTTTTGATAATATGTAAACCTTTTAATTTATAGCTTATACTGTATGTTCAGCTTATAAAATTTAATTTAACTAGTGAATTATAAAATTTATAATTACCAAGACAGATTCACAAGTCAAATCATTCCATTTAATAAATTTTACCTTTAACCTTCATTTAGTATTTTTCGTAACTTTTAGTTTTACTAATTTTGCTATGTTTCACTTGTTTTACCAATCTTTGGTTTTGCCTGTTTTGTCATATTTCACCAGTTTCACCAGTTTCACCATATTTCGCCAGCCGAAACCACAAGGTTTCGCCTAACAACTATAATATGAAGAATTGATCAACTTTATTTTAGATTTATTCACTAAATTAGAAAAGAAAATGGTAAACAAACGTACAATTGACTATAATTGAAGATAAGGTATTGATAAATGTTATTGGGAAGACTTAATAACTCAAAATGAAGGATACGCGAAAATCAAAAATATTACTGTTTTAATATCTGTTTATATAGTTAATTTTGTGATTTCGTACTCGCAGCATCTTAAAGTCAAAGAATTCATAATACACAATTAGGATTATAACCCAGACTAGCTTTTGAATTATGACATTTATTGCGTACATAATTTGGGTTTGGAATCTGATTTTTGGTATATAATAGTAACAAATTCCATATATTCAGGATTGTGAATAGACACAAAAATTCAATTGTCTAATTGCCTAATGGTCTAGTTGCCTAATGGTCTAATTGTCTAATGTCTATTCAATTTGGTTGAGAATAGACAATGTCTATTTAAATAAAAATTTTATTCTAGATTACTTTATTTTATTTGTATATTGTCTAATGACTTTGATTAGACCCATTAGACTGTCTAGTCTATTGGCTTGTCTATTGTCTATTCACAACCCTGCATATATGTCTCACTCTGTTTAACTCAAAAAACCAATACCAATATTGTAAATCAAAAATGACTAAGTGATTAGAAAAGATATGTTGAATAAAAGCGATAGATTAGATTAAATAGATATGCACATAATAAGTGAAAAACAATTATATAAGTGAAAGCTTTACATTGAATCATAAAGATTAATCCGTAATTGTTAATTGATATCCAATTTCCAGTTCAGAACTATGAGCAGAAAACTACATGGCGTTATTTTGAAACTTTTAAATTTTTTTTGAAAATTACCTATTTGATCAAAAATAACGCCCTTACAATTAATCTATTTACTGTATCACCTCTGAACCTAATTGTATTGTTTCCTGTAACCAGCACTATAAAAAAAAGTACTCAAAATATAACGTGCAGATGTGTGCATTTATTACGCGTACGCGCAAATACGGTTCAATTTTATTTTTAGGTAAAGGTATTGTTTGAATTCAATTCAACAAGTTCCAATTAACGATCTTTTGACTGGTTATTAATTTATTTTTAGAGCATTATATCTTTGAAAAATTGACTTTACAAATTAAAATATCTCGATACTTTATTAAATTAATGTTACATTGAGTGTAAATAAGAGTGTAAATAAGAATTAATGAATAATTTTAATTTGAATCAAAATTTCAAATTTTGAATAGAAAATGTCAATCTCATATTCTCCAAGTAATTGTTCAATGTCCAGTCCAATTGCACTAAAAGTATAACATTAAATTAATTGGGCATATGCAACATTATCTATAGACAATTTCATGCAAATTGAAACATAAAAAACAGTTATTTCTAATAAAAAAATATTGATTTATAAATTTGTATATGAAATTCTAAATTTAATATGTATATGAATGACTATTTTACAAAAATTATAAACTAGGTAAGCAATATAAATGAGGCAAACAACTAAATAATTTAGTACGAATATAAGGTTCTATCATTAAAGGAGTTGAAAAAATCAATATAGAGTTCCAAATTATAAATTGTAGGAATTTTATTCCAATGTTCGTATTGGATGAATCATTTTTGCATATTTGATCTTTCTCATCCTTCTTTTCCCAATCCTTTTTATCATTAGATACTTTTTGTTTAATTGGTTTATTTCCAAACAACATACCTATTCCTTCCCAAATAATCATAACCAACGCATGAAACAAAAAAAATCCCATTTGTTCGCTACTATAAAAACCGAATGTACCAAAGATCACGTAATCGTGAAATAGACCACTTAAAAAAAAGGCTGCAAATATTCCACATGAATGTGATAGAAGAAATATTATATTTTTGATGAACTTTGGAACTACTTTCTTTTCTATGACTTTGTTCGATGTAACTTTGGTCGAATTAAGAAAATTATTAGAGAATAAAGAGATAAGTGAAGCAAAGGTAAAATAAAATGTTGGTTGATAAGCGAGTTCAGAGAAACTTTGACGATACATTTGTTGCCATCTTCTATTCCAAAAATCTTTTGGACTTGATGAGAGGTAAGGAATATCAAATAACATGGGTGTTTCAAATAGAAAAGAAATTAGCCATGATTTGACAACTATTAGATTCTTGTTGAATACATTATCATTTTTAAGTTCGACATCTCTGTTCTTATCGTAAAATAAGATTCCATAGAGTAACAAAGTACAACAAAATAAGCATATCTCGTATAACCAACTCATATTGATGTAGAGAAACCCAGTATATGTATAAGAATAAAACAAATCAAAATAAGAGATGAATGGTTGTTGAGATGAATTATTATTTATAAAATAATTAAATATTCTCACGGGATAAGGTTGAGGGGATACGGTAGGTACGTAGGTCTCAAGAAACGTTAAAAAAATTTCCAAAACTACACATATAAATATAAGTTTTTGTAATCTATAAAATAGGTATGGAATCATTTGCCCTTGTTTTAAAGTTTTATTTGAATCATCATAATATTTAAGGTTATTATCTTGAAAAAATTTTTTAAATTTTACGGGAATAATAGAATGAAGATGTGATTCATTTTTGAAAGTTTTATTTGATTTTCTCCAATAAAATAATGATTTAAAAAATGATTCATGTTTTTCATTATTTAAACATTTTTTTAACCAGGCTAACATTTTAAATGTATAGGCACAACATAAAGTTGGGAATAATCCCTGAATTCTACATGGAAATTGCCATCCATAATTTAATGGTATGATTAAAAATACGAAAGTTATTAAAAAAAGTAAAATGAAATGATATTTTGTTTTTGGTGGAGTTAAAGATAAAAAAATGAAAAAAGAGAGAAATGTAAATATTAGTGCCAGGTAAGCTAGGAAGGAAATTTTAATCATGTTTCAGAAATTATAGAAATCACTTAAAAGAGATGCTCGTTTGTTTTTATAAGTTATATATATATCTAATTATTAAAAATAATTGTGATTGTTAGGTTACTCAAAGTCATTGACAGTAAAATAAGAGCAAACAAAAAAAAAACAAAAATATGCACCAATGACAATACCAATGACTGTTAAGTCAGCCTGACAATGTTCGTGTATTCGTGCAGGAGATCATAATACAATCTCCTGCACTGGCATCGTACAACATCTTAAAATGCAGTATGGAGACAAATCTAGGTCAGCCTGAATCTTTACATTAACATCCTTGATAACAATTGTCGCCTACAAGGAATGAAGGCTCAAGTTTAATAGAACCATATAAAAGAACTATTAGATTTGAACAGAGGGATGTAGTGATGTAGGGATGTATCAAACTATATAGCTTAATTTGTTTCTTGTTGTCCGCAGTTCTTTTGTTATCAAATTTTCAGCGATGTTGTATTTATTTATTTATATGTTCACTATAATAAACTTTCCTAATATGTATAACTATAAAAAAAAAACCAGATTACATTACGTACGTACGTAGATGAATATCATTTTTACAGTAATTCCGAATATCACAGTACAGTTCCATGGTATATATGTATGTACGTACGTACCCACTTTACTAGATTAGATTTTTCTTGTTAATCATACATTTCGTACTATGAAAAAGAAAAAAATGGTAGGTCTTTTTGTCAATTGTAACTTTCAGTACCTGTATGCTTAGTTCAGACTACTATACTAGAACTTAAACACAAGATTGGCACATTATAAATTGTAATTAGAGTTAGGGTGTTACGAAAATTACGATCTTACATTACACAGCTGGCAAATTAGATTCATGTAACTTTAACCACGCTAGATGTCAATATATATATGTGTGATGTATATAAAAATGTATATCTTCAATAGTTCAGTAGTTTGGTTAAAGTTTTGTAAAGACCAAATGTTATATCTACAAATAAACCTATTTCTTTCGTTAATAAAGTTTTAACTACCATTTTAAAAAGAAGAAATGACTATAGCTTTATTTGTAGACATTTTCTTGGCCTTTACAAAAATTTTTGATTGAAAATATTGAAGAGTTAAAACTGTGCAACTATTTAATAATGGATCTATAAAAAAGTCTTAATTAATAAACTTTATACAGAATAACACATAATTTTACATCTACGTATTACGTATCATTGATCCCTTGCATATATATATTTATAATCAACTTCTGCGTTCTAAAAAAAACATTAATAGATAAAATTTGACATTGTTAATTTGATCTGCAATCAATTCTCAAACATGTGGATTCACGTTCAGAATTATGCGAATCGCCACTAGCCTAAAAAGTATGATAAATTCATAGTTGTGTATTGTAATAACGCCAAAATTCTATTAAAACCTGAAAAAAATTCTAAGAAAATTCGAATTCACGCGAAATAAAAAATCATTATTTAAATAATTAAATACGACAAAAAGGAAAAATTAATTGCTTACGCGAAAATAAAAAATCAATATATAAATAATTAAATACGACAAAAAGGAAAAATAAGCGAAATAAAAAAAAATCAATATATAAATACGAAAATTAATTGCTTACGCGAAGTGAAAAAAAAAAATAAAATAAAATAAATTTATGCTAAAGTTCTGGACCCAATTGGTGATTATATTTTCTTGTTAACTTCGTCAAATTATATGTATGTATACATCTTTAAGTTATGCTTACCTTTTTTCGTCTGTAATACTATTGTCATCAAGGAAAACCCATATCTCATCAAGTTTATTATCTAGACTCAGCCCTGATTAGAGACGAATTTATAATGTATTGTATGTCGTCAGTAGAGTCGCAGACATTATTAACATATACTATGACGTCTGACGTGACGTATTGACGTGACGTATTGACGTGACGTTTAATATGATTATATATAAATTTTATATGACGTAAAGGGTGACGTGAAAAAGTAGCTACCTTAATGTTTGCAACTATAGTCGTCAGGGCTGAATACGATGAATACCGTAAAGTCCAGAAGATATGCAATCCTCTAAGCCACCCTTTTTAGCTGAATTTTTAAAAGGTCGCTTTAATTCTGTAATTTTGAAGTACTCAATTCTATTGGCCCATCTTAATAAACTTTATCTAAAATTTTATTATTCTGATCACTAAATGTAGAGTATTACTTATATTCGAGACTTTATGGTAATTTTAAATAATAAACAAAGCCTGAATGTTAATTTCCTTTAGCCTTACTTTTTTAATAAATGTGAACTGCAAATTACACTTGTATAATCTTTGTTTAATATGATTTAAAATACTAGGAAAACAGGAACTGTTAATGTCCGGAGCTATTAGATAAGTGATAATCTTTTTTTTTATATGTACCCCAACGATCAATCATATTTAGTAATTAGCGACAGACCCGGAAAAATATTGATTTATATAGATCAATATAAATCTTAGGCCATATCGATATTTTTACAATTTTTATGCAGTGTAACAACACCACTTCGGGCAAAATTAAAAGTATAATTTGGGCCGGCAATATAAATTTGGCCAACCTGAAGTGTCAGGAAATGTAGACAATCAAAAAACAAAAATTTCTGTTAACTTTTACAAAGCATGAACTTAGATATTGATCACATTATTTAATGCTACACCAAATCTTGGAACCATATCGATATATATTTTTGCTGGGTCCCTGAGTATTAGAGACCAGTAAAAATTTGCATATAAATTAATACAAACCAATGCAAATTTAGATTGATAATGCAAATTAAACCAAATTTCTAAGGGTAAAATTCACATGTATTCTATAAATTTGATTGGCTAATAATGTCAGATAGTGTGCTGAATTAAAGTTTTCGAAAGAGAAAATGAATGAACTTAAAAGACGAGTAAGGTCGGAGCAAATTTTGAGTAAATTTTTGATGTTTTCCGAAACAAATCGCAAATTAATATAAAGTTAATATCTTATTACAAATTAATACAAATTTTTGCAATAACACAAATAAAGATTTTGTATAATACAAAAAAATTTTACAGGTCTCTGCTGAGTATGATGCAATATATCACATGATATAGATCACATACATGCACAAAATGTAGGTTCTTTGGACAATTATAGAGAAATAACTCTTAATAACAAAGATAATACCAAAGTATTAACTCATAATGAGATTTGATCAATAAGTATTTTCAAATTATTTTTTATACTCAAATAAACATAGAAATATACTTATAAAAAGGGATAGTAAAGCCAAGTACATTTATTATTTAATTAAAATTAGAGTAAGAATTAGTTAAAAGCTAGAATTAGGATATATCTTATAAGTAAAATTGTCTTTTAAATATTCTTTTTAGATAGGTTTAGATACTTGTTTCTTTTATTTTCATTGTTTTTTTTTACTTTTTTTATTGGTTTTGTCTTGTCAAGTAATTTGTAATAGTGTTCCATATGATTTGGACCAGGCAAGTATTTTTAAAAATTCGTGCCCAGTCTGAATATCAAATCAGATCTAAGGTTAGGGTCCAAAACTGTATTGCATAGGCCAAGGTCTGGTCCAAATTTATAAAATTTTAAAAAGAATGTGGATACATGATTAGTAAAATAATTAAAGTACAAATCTGAACTTTTATCAATAAATACAACCAGAGAAAAACTACTTTAGATTTTATATTTATTTTTAATAAACTTGAAGCATGAAGAAGTATTCCATTTTAAAATATGGGAAATAGTAGTAGTGTATATGCTGTTATACTAAATCTAAATGCAGTTTTTATTTAGTTTTTTTTAATGAATTATATTTATAAAAAGTTTATATTGTTATTTAGAACCAAATAAAAACAACACTCTTTGTTTATCTCAATAAAAAAAATCAAATTTAGCCAATTAGCATTCAGTATTATTCTAATAGACCAGACCTGAACAGACCTTTATATGGATCCAAAATTATATTGATTCTGATAAATCATGGGCCTGAACACTGCCTGAGCTTAATCTGTTAATGGACCAAAATGAATATAGACAGATTTAAATTTTTTGCAAAATACTAATTTGTAATAATCAAATTTTATAATTTGTTTGGCTTTTTATTACATGAATGCATCTAGCTTTAAACAATTTTTATAAAAGAATCATGAAATAGTACCATAAATGGCCGGATACAAAACCGGGTCTGTTACATTTCACCAATTTTAAAAAATAGATTCTGGGTATAGTATGCGACTGAAAGCTTATATCATGTAGTGTAAAAATTTGAAACACACATACACTTTGCACTTATAATATGCAATTTAGATTTTAAAAAAGAGCTACATTTGATTAAAAAAGATCCTGCGATCTGCACCTGGGTATAGTACATAGTGGGTCTACTATCTAGAGGGATCTTTTATCTGGCCATTTACGGTAAATAGAATTTTTAAACTTTAACAAAAGTATTCCAATAATCTAATAAATATATATTTTTAACAAAAATTTTTAGATTGTTAATATTAGAAATCCTGCTATTATATTCATGATTTAAATAGTTCTTTTGGTTTTTTTGTTTATTATTATAAACTAAAAATACAAGACCTTCAAAAAATAATACTTTTTCACTAGCTAAATTTTCTAACCATTTAATAAATTTTGTATAATAAAGGTGGTGACATATATTACATAATATAATTTTACTATACCCCTACCCTCTCCCCCTACATAAGAAAAATTTGATTGGCTATTATGAACTTCTATATTTAACGTAAGATTTCAGAGACCCCCCTTCCTAAAATATTACGTAATATCTGTCACTACCCTAACTAGAACTAATAATATAATAGGACTCCGAAATATATAAATAGGTCAGATTAATTATAAAATTACCAAAAATAGAAAGATCTGCAGAAACCCTTTAAAAATAAGCAAAAATACTATAAATAGAAAAAATCTGCACAAAAAATCACCAGAAATAAGCAAACTAATACCTGATCTATTTATATATATTTCAGGGTCCTAATATGTTAATATCAATAATAGATTTAGATATGGGGTCTGTTCCTTGAAAATCAAGTTTTGATCATATGATTTACTATGTCCCGTAAGGTCATTTTCAAGAAACAGACCCCATATATTTAATTACTAAAGCGCTAAAACAATTGCATATTTAAATAATTTTTTTAAGTATTTTGATTTTATTTTTATTTTTTATGTTAAAGTCCTTGCTATAGGTACATCTGCAAATTTTATATATAGATATTGATCGATATATAGCATTTAATCATTTTATATCAATTATAAAATATCGTTATATATCGATTAATTGGATAAAAATCGATATATATCTATAATCGATATATATCATTTTTTATATTAAATCGTTATATATCTATAAATCGATTATAAT
>QKWP01001229.1:3266-16004 GCA_003550325.1 Gigaspora rosea | reverse complement strand
AGATATATATCGATACTAAATACCCCTGCCGATTTCTATCGATAGTGATAATAATCGATATATATCGATTAACCGGATATATATCAATTACTATTACTATCGATAGAAATCGGCAGGGGTATTTAGTATCGATATATATCTTACCAGTTAGTAATCGATATATATCTATATATAAAATTTGCTAATATAGGAGTCTTTTTATTCAAGTGTGTAGATCTCGAAAACCTCTACAGACTCCTAATATTTGTTACATGAATGAAGGTACAACTAGCTACATGTACAACTTTTGGTTGTCTGATTTAAAAAGTCCACCCAAAGGTTCTACACTAGCTACTATACCTGCAACCCAACTAGAAAATTGCCTATTTAAACTCTTTGGTCCAAGCTTCACCTGCCAATTCTACTTGTATCACCAGTATAGCCCTCTAATACATTAGTCAGTCAAGAACTAGCCTGGATACAACTATCTCTCTTAGAACTAGTTTATCCTCACAGGAAACTTGGTAGAGCAGTTCCTGTTCTACACAGGTATTACCTATACTTTGGTAACTTACATATTCACCAAGGTGAACAACTTGCAGTTAGGGAGTACCCTGCAACCGCTACTGTTACCTACTTTTGCCCTTGTAAAGTTCACTCCAATCTTGGTACCCATCTCCATCATCCTACTAGTCCTTATACTAATACATCCCAGACTTCCAATCCAGTTGGCCCGGAAGGGTTGATCTATCTGGCATTAGGTGTCACTGTGGTTATTCTTTTCTTGGTCTCTACTTTTATAACATAGGTCCTTTTCTTCTAATACAACTCTGGTGACCAGGTTGGTAGACCCCATCCTTAAGGTTATAGTCATCTGGTTTTCTGGCTCTGGTTTCCAATACTCTGGTTTTGGTAGCACTGTCAAAGATCTTTGCTACCTCCTTATTCAGGACTTGCAAAACAGGGTTCTGTTTCTTCGGTTCCTTGGGTTTGTTTGTATAATAATATACAACTATGCCCAAAAGCTCCTATTCAAAATGGTGTACCAACATTAGCAAAAATATATATGCGTAAACTTGCGAAAGTTTTTACAGTATGTAAGAAAATCGTAAACTTACGTAATATTTAGTGTAAAATTACGTAAGTCTTACGATGTGTAAGAAAATTGTAAATTTATGTAAAAATTTTCCATAAGGTTATGATTTTCTTATGGTGTGTAAAAAAATTGTAAATTTATATAAAATTTTTACGTAAATTTACAATTTTTTTATAGTATGTAAGAAAATTGTAAACTTACATAAAATTTTTACATAAATTTACGATTTTCTTACAGTGCATAAAAAAAATAAAAAAACCATTTTACACTAATTTTCGAATTATTTCGAAATGAATCAATGTTTAGCTAATTTTTTTGAAATATTTTGAATTATTTCAAAATATTTTTTTTTTAAAAAAAAAAAAAAAGTTCAAAATCTCTTAAGCCCATTTGATTTGTAAGCTACCAAGAATTATAAAAATATATTCCACAAATTGTGTAAAAAACCTTAAAAAAAAAAAGCCATTTTGCTTAATTTTTACTCTTCTCTCCTTTTTACTCCCTCTCCCTTTTTCTCTTTTCTCTTTTCTTTTTTCTTTCTCTTTTTTTTTTCATTTTTTTTAATATTTCGAATACTTTCGAAATATTTTAGGACAATCTGCAATCTGGATCATATCAATAACGCATTTTACTAATATTTTCGAAATGTTTCGATGATTTTCAATGATTGTACTACAAAATCAGATTAGATCTTTGTTTTATTTTTTTTGTTTATAATTTAGATCTTCTATCAATTTTACATTGTTTCTTTGTTTTCCTTTTGTAAATTTACAAAAAACAGGTATAATATATATATAGCGCATGCAATTATATGTTCTGTTTTGCTTCACATTTTTTGTTGTTAGTCAAATCGAGATAGGTAATAGCAAGAATTATCCAGCAAACGAAGTGGTAAATTATAAATTTATGTCTGGAGATATAGATAACAAGAATAGAGCGAGTTTTCTTGTAAAAACAAAATATATTGAAGAGTTGATTCTGGTTTTAAATAGTAAAGCGATAATTAGAGTATTTTAATAGTTACTCCACAATATGATAGTGCTATATTCACATTGATACTAAAATATTTATTATACTTTATTTATATTTTAGATCTTTCTCGTGTTTGAGACATTATTTCCACAGCTACTTGACGATGTTGGCTTGCATAACGGGAGATCCAATTTTGTATAGTCTCTAATTTTGGTATTTCATCCTTTTCAATTATTCCATCTTCTATGCATTGTTTTAGTTGAGTAAGCATACTTTCAGCGGTATGTCTTTCACTTTTGTTAACATTACCCTCTAAAAAATATCCCTCTAAAAGGTTCCACACTTTTTTTGGAATACGCTTTCCACACCCCTTCTTTCTGTATTTCTGTGAAGATTTTAGTGCCCATCTGGAAGCCAATGGCCATAAAGAAAATTGTGAACTATAAAAGATTAACTGTTTATCATTGACTATGCAAATCAATAATTGCATACCTTGAATCCAAAACCGTTTTATTATTGACACTTTGAACCTTTTCAATATTTGTTCCTTTTTTTCCACGAGTTTTATTTTGCATACGGGCTTCTTTTGAACTGCAATTTTGTTTGTAGTTTCATGTAAGTATTATTTTTTGCTTGAGGTTAAAGCATAGTTATAATTTTTCTGAAATTCATATTGAAAATACAGAAAATATAACGAACAAGCAACATATATATGCATGTGTACCTAACATTACTATCCTCATCTATTTCAGATAAACTTTGGTTATAATTTGAAAGTGACGTAGTTGGATTATTTTCTGTAGATAATGGTATAGTAAATTGAGTTTATTAATTTATTGGATTTTATAAAATATGTTCATTTACAAACCTAATGTTTTTGCTAAAGTTTCTTCAACCAATACTGATTCCAACTCTTTTATTAACTCTTTTTTGTTTATATTCATATCTTTTAGAATACCACGTGTTTCTAGATGTTTTTTTACATTTTCTTTTTTCAATCTTTTAATGCGGATATCTATAATACGTATCAGAATCAATTGCTTTATAGCTAATTATTGCAAAATACGACAAACTTTACAGACTTGTATCATTAGGTAATGAGATTGTCCAAGGATTCTTAGGTATTGAAGGCGTAGATATGTCTGGATTTGGTCTTTCGATTAATTTCAATTGTAATTTTTCTAAATCTCTCGGGAAAAAGGTTGTCCAGGCACCAATATTTGCAATATCTCTTGCCCGAATACAACCAGCATATTCTCCTATGATTGGCCATGACCATTCGAACCAATTTGAAATACCAGGTAATTTATTTTTAGCCTTCTTATCTTTATCATATTCTATATAATAAAAGAATTCTTTTTAAAATGTGTTTATATAAAATTTCAAGCAACATATTCTATCCAATTGATGTACCCTTTTTTCTATCTGGCTCTAGGTGAGCCACTGAAGTTCCACAAATTCCAGAAATTGCGTCTTCAATATCTTTTCCCGATAATATATCAAATCCTAATTTTACTTGTCGATTAATAGCATGTGTAATCTATTATTATAATATAAAGTAAGTCAATTATAATGTAATTCAAAATGATACCTGTAAATTCTCGAAATAACAGGCATGGGCGTTATTTCGAATTTTGGCCTTAATTTGGACCAAAATTCGAAATAACGCCCATGCCCATTATTTCGAGAATTTACGGTAAATTTAAAACTAACCTGGGCATGATGGCTATCAATAGTTGTCTTTGCCTCCCCCGGTTCAAGAAATATCCATTTTTTGGGCCAAATACCATACTAGTCATACCAGTGTCCTAAAATCATCATCAAGTCCGCATTATGATAATGACCCCCATTATCCAAAATAATAGTAATCCATTCTGGCTTTTCTTTCATTGATTCAATAATAGCATGAAGACTCGACGCTGTAAACCAGGCGTCTTGACATGGATCATTCGACCAATGATCATATGCTTGAATATCAAGTTCAAGAGAACCAACTTTGCGAGTATATACTAGTACCGATTGAAGGGTCCATCCTTTTTTTCCAAAAAATTTTTCCTTTGTTTCTCTTGCGCTTTTGAGTAATATTTTCATTTTATAATCTACAATTATAAGTGCTCCTTTATTATCTAGCTCTAATAAATTGGCATTTATTTGTGCATTCAAATATGCTTTCCGCGTCTGATGAGCAAGATAGTACAAGAGGAGCTCAAGGTATTCGTCTATTTCATAATGCAATATAATTGGTGTATCAGCTTTCAACTGATAAAAAATTTTAAACAATTGACCATACTCGTTACACTCATGGTCATGTATTTCTTTACAAATACCAAAAGCATATAAGAGGTAGTGATTAATACAAGGGCTATGAATTGGAATTCCATGGATAGTAATTTCAAATTGTTGTTCATACGTTTTTTTAAAATAACGTTGTAAATATTCAAATTCATTGATGTAATTTTTCTTTATATTAATAAATTATAGTTAGACCAAGGAAAGTAAATATCAATTATATAAGGTAATTCTAAATTATTTACTTGAAAATTACTGTTCTGAATATTTGTTTCAATAAATCGGTTAATTTCAGAAAATACTTCATAGCCATAACGACTACAAGTCGAGCAAAGACCACCAAGATTTTCTTGATAGATATATTGTTTTCCTTGCAAAAGCTTCATAAAGGTTGTACGTTTAATATTATCCGGAAATTGGTAACTAAATTTTTCCCACAAAGCTTTTTTAGTATCTTTGAGATATTTTACTGGCAATCCAGTTTTAGTATCTGTTTTATAACTACTCATTATGACATTATTTTTGTCATTCAAAAATTCTTGTAACTAATTTAGTTTATTATTTGAAATAGTCGTTCGTGTAAAAATTGTTTTTCAAGATATTCGGCGCTTGGACCATAAAGCCTTGCATATCGACGTGCTTCATTAATAGTATTTGATGAGGTAATCTAATAAAAAATAAATATTTGTTAAATATTTGGATTATAGTATGAGTAAAAGTTGATACTAACATTTAGATTTTTCTTGATTTCATTATATGAAAATTGATTCGCAATAATAGACAAAATGTGTTTTTTGCCATTTGAACCCTTTTTATTTATTTCTAGTGATTCTTGAAAACAGTTCCAAAAAACTACTGTTTGATTACGAAATTTTACTGGCATTGATCGAAGGAAACCAAGGTTATACAAAGTTTGTAATGTTTCACGATCTTTATTCAAATTTGTTGATCTTGTCCAAAATTCAAACTATAATAGATTGAATCAGAATAAAAATATAGGTAATTCGGAATTTGTAAATCATGAATATAGATATGAGTAATATATTTTGTGTCAGAAAAAATAGTGATCTATTTGTATAATAAAAGATGATAATTTTTTAAACTGCAATTTGATTGTAATTCAAAAAAAAACTTGAAAATCTCAATTGCGGAACATTTCACTTATAGAATAGATTAGTTTTTTATAATATATATATTATTTTGTTATTAGAATATTAAGTTTACATTTTTATTTGATTTATATCATAGGATTAGATTTGGTTTAGATTTGGTAAGTCCATATTTCATAAGGCGAAATTGAGACATGGAATAACTATTATATATTTTTTATTTAGCTTACCTCAGATTGGTCTTTATTATAGGGTGTAATTTCTGTACAACCTATATGGCGAAGCATTGATTTCCAAGCACAAAGTTCTCGTGAACTTATTTGATATTTAAGTCCATATAATTGTGCTAATGAAGTTTGTAACTCGATAATTTTGCTTTCTTGATTTTTCCAATTTTGAATAAATTCCATCCAATTAATATTTGATTTTGTTCGTTTTTTTAAATGGTACCGAAAAATTTGTTGTAGTAAAATTTCATTATTCCATTCTTCTAGTGTACATGATGCAGATCGTAATTCATTTATTGCATATATGAATTGTTAATACTGAACAATTCATTAGCATCAAATTTAGGCATATTATTTATTTTTGACCAAACGTCTGTTGGTGTTATTCCATTAACAATAGTTTTGATTTTGTTTTCTTCATAAACTATAATAGTACATTTGTTAGTAATAAAACTTTGAATATATAAGAATCGTTTTTTTCCTATAATATTAACAAATGATGATTTGTATCCATTTCCAACATAGTTCCAATCTTGGTTTTTTGATAAACCAATTCCAAAAACTACTATTCGTAATTGATCTAAATAAAACTCAAAAGGTTGAAAATTAATATCTTCTAATAGTTGTTCTACAATATCTAATTGATCAAACCCTATAACAAGTGGACCGGAAATTTTTGTTTTTGTATTAAATAAATGTTGATATAACGAAGTTATAGCAGCCGATGATGTTAAATGTATTTCACTATATGCTAAACCACAAAATGCTTGATATCCAGGACTTAGAGAATATTCCATATCTGGTTCCAAAACACTAATAAAAAACTCGTATCTATTAAGTTTTATAAGTGTTTTCATGCCTATTCTTATAGGAAGAAGTGTTGTTGTTTGGTGGTCTGAATCTTTTCCAATTGCAGTTTACCATTCTCGAGAAAAAGGCCCATAATGTATTTCCGGTACTATTTTTCCAATAGCAATAAGTGTTGTTTTATAATTTTTGCGTTTTGTCATTATTTTAGAAATAGTTTAAGTAGATTCAGACGTGACTTGGTATCTCATATTGTTTGATAACCCCGATCGTTATATTTGAAATCTAACTAATTTGTTCTGTTGTTACACGAATTCTGAATTAAAATATTACTATTTTTTCATTTTCGTTTTTTTTGGTTTTATTTTTTTTTGTTATTTTTTTTATTTTAGGAAGTAGCGAATATGAGCGAATATTAGCGAATATAAGCGAATATTAGCGAATATAAGTGAATATTATAGTTAAAACAAAGAAGAAAAGAAATAATAGCAAACTGCAGGATGAGAGAAAAATAAGTGTTTAGAGCTAGCATTATGTGACAAAGTGCGAAAGGGTTCAAAATATTACTATTTTTTTTGTTTTTGCTTTTTTTTATTATTTTTTTGATTTTAGTTTTTTGATTTTATTTTTTTTTGTTATTTTTTTTATTTTTTCGAGAAATGTATAATAATATATAATAAATTTTGATTAAAAATATATTAAATTAAAATATAATGTATAATAATAATAAATAAAAAACAACTCTTCCCAACGATCACTTGTATACATATTCTGCAAAAACTTTAGTATTAATTTTGTATAAACTGAAAACATATTTACATAGGTCCTACGGCGGCAGCTATTATTTAGAGATAGAGTTAATTGACTATCTTGCTAGTAGTCTTAGAGTTTATCACTTACCACTTTACGGCACTTGTCGTTTAGAGACAAAGTTAATAGACTGTCTGCTGACAAGTTCAGAGTTTATCACTCACCGGTAGTAGGAAAAGCCTTCCTGGGTGTCCGCTATAAGGTGAAAGTAAGGGCATATGAAGTTGATAAAGAAGAACCCACACTCCTTTCTTTTTATAAGTGAAACCTGTGTATCGGCCTCCTACTCGGTTTTTTCGATTTCGGCTTACTCCCTCCAGAAGATCAACATTGTTTATATCCGAGAATGGAAACTCTAGTGCATGAAGTCTCCAGAAGTCACGTGCTCGCAATGCTGCCAGGTGACCACGTGTTTTTGGCGAAAGACTAATGTCGGACAGATGAGATTAAATAAATTTTCGCTTGGTGAATCTCGATCTTGTAGAAGATGTAGGGTTATGTAGTTACATTCTTCATTGTAATACAGCGCTAAGATCATAGAGACTGTGCTATATAATTTTTACGAGTTTAGTATAGACTTTAACTATACCTATCCAGATTTATTTTGTTTTCTTTCTTTTTCTCTTTTTCTGTTTTATTCTTTTCTTTCGTTTTTCCTTTTTCCCCTCTTTTTGTTCTTTCCCTTTTATACTTTGTCGTTTTCTTTTTGTTTTGTTTTTATCTTTCCCCTTTTTTCTTTACGTGCTCTTTGTGAAGAAGTTAAAATTTTAAGAAAAGAAAGGCGGTCTTGATATGGCATTCAACACCAGTTGGTGATTGATGGATTAAAATCGGAAGGTAAATTCTGAGACCAGATTGAGACGAATGGTTGGTATGGTGGATCGCTTTGGGCAGGTAACTTAGTTATCGCTTGGAGAGTCTTTTTTACACAGAACGCTAGTAGTCATATTTTGTACTTGTACAAGGCAGCTAGACTGCATAGTTCATAATAAAAAAAGGCAAGATCGCTGAATGCAAAAAAAAAAAATAATAAATAAAAAATATAAAATTTTATATTAAATTGTGAAACCTTGTGAAAATATGCGAAAACATGCAAAAATATGCAAAAATCTGTAAAACGTTTAAAAAATTTGCAAAAAGCATGATTATGTGAATTTTATTATTAATTAATTATTAATTGATCGTAATATCATAATATACCATTGATTTACACTAGTTTTCGGCAGTTTTCGCAAGTCTTCAATGTTTGTTGTTCATAATATTTTTGCTATATTTTAAATTTACTATGCCATAAAAGTTCGTAATTATTACACCTTCGTAATACTCTGAAATTACTATAGCGTAAACTTTCGTAATTATTACCACTACGTAATACTCCGAACTAATCGTAAGTTTTTCGCAAGTTTACCCTGCGTAAAAACTTACGGAGGTTTACGCATATTTTTTTTTGCTGATAAAGGCTACAAATAATATACCCAACCAATCAATGAGAAGCAGTTACCAGAACACAGATCTATTTTTTTAAAGTATTGCCAATGGGATTTGAACTTTAGATTTGCTGCTTGGGGTGACAACTTACTAGAGGTCCGAACCGGATGCAATTTCTTCACCCGGGTCACCTGTGTGAATTAAAATCGGGTAACCCAGATAAAAACAGGTTTTATATATGTTATGTGTCATTTATTTATTCCTGTCTGTTCGGAATCTTTGAATCAACGAATGATTGTCACTTATTGATAAAGCGAAAATGAAAATAAAAAACAAACATTTTCTATTTACAGTTTATTCTTTCATTTAGAATAATTATCACGATAATATAAATTCATAAATCTCTTAAACAAATACTAGAAATTTGACAAGTCGCTGACTTAAAAGTTAAAAATCAGTAATTTATCTGTAAGATTGTAGAGATAAAGCAAAACTAAATAAAATTATGTACTCAAACTTTGTGAATTTGCAAAATATCCATATCTAATATCAATAAGGTGAAACAACAAAATAATTGCCCTGTAAAGGTATTCGTTTTTGTTAAGGCAAATGTTAAATAAGTCATATACTCTCAGTCAAATCTTCAAAGTAAAGTTTCGAATCAAATAGCAATAAAGTAGACTTTGCTATTAAATGAAACGACATGATTTAATATACAGAACGAATTATTAACCGATTTGACCCGGGTTTTAAATCAGTGATTTGGGTCACCCGTTTTGACACGAGTAATCTGGTTTACTATAACCCAGTTCGGAACTCTACAACTTACCAACTTTTCTAAGTCGCCACATCTGATTTCATTTTTATTATATATAGATTTTTATTTTTATTATATATAAGAAGGCTAAACATAATAATGTATATAAAGAAAGTGTTATTAAAAGTTGGATTTGGTAATATTTCAATTCAGAATATGAGAATAATATATGATTTGCAATTTGTAAAGTTAAAATACAAAATATGATAGCAAATACATAATTGGTATATTTATTAGTAATTGCTCTTTTCATTTTAATAATATTAGGATATTAAATAGTTCAGGTGAACTGTATTCAAATTCAGTTCAAACTAGAAAAAAATTAACTAGTAGTTTTTAAACCAGTTTCATAATCTTAGTTCATAACTTGGTTTATAAATTTAGTTTATAAACTTAATTTATATAACTAGTTTAGAAACCCGGTTTATGACCTAGTAGTTTAACCTACTTAAAATAACTTGTATAATTTTAATCTATCTATATACAGTATATATATATGTACATATACATATAAAAATCAAATGGTATATAATTATTTTTAAAAGGACAATTGTTTTTAATTGATGATCCGCCAGTCAATTGGAGAATTTCCTTATTAAATTGTGACAGAGATCACTTATAATGCAAAGCCGAATTGAAATTTTTAGCTTATAAGTAAGGTATAAAATTTTTTAACCAAATACAAAATTCAAGTTGTACAAACGATAAAATAATACCGTAAGGTTCTAATTATTAGACTACTAGATAGTAATCTTTTTTTTTGAAGAACTTTATTCAGTAAGCACGCGGCATTTACTAAGTAAAACCTTATATTAATTAGATATTAAGGTAATTTGTAATATGTTGTTTTTTAGCTTATTTTACAACAAATTTATCAGTTTTTTTATTTTTTGCATTTTTAGAAGTAAATTACATTTAAAAATAGCAAGAGACGGATTCAACTGATTTTACTATTCTACGTTGCAATGGTACGAGATCTTAAAACATAGATATTAATATACACCAATGTGATTGTATACAGTCATCCCTCCATATAATCATGCAGTTGGGCACACCCTAATACAGTGATTATAAAGAGGTGTGACTTTATAAAGGTACCTCTATATAAGCACAAATTATAATTAATACAAAATAATATGATTTAATAGAGGTAACAAATAAAAACTCGATCATGTGATCGATCATGCATAAAAATGTTCGAATGATTGATCGATCCCAATTATACAGTCTAACCCCGCTATAGTCACACTGTCTGGCAGAAACTTGATATGACTATAGCGAGAGAAACATAATAATAGTCACATCATGTGATTATAGCGAGAGTTAATTTTATATTACTGCAAATGATTGGTATATAAGTCTCAAGAAAATGTGACTATTTCGGATGTAACTATTGCGGGGTTAGACTGTATGATCGATTATAAATAGATTAGCATATTTAAATAATTTCAATTATTAAGGAGTTTCGGATTTAAAAAAAATAGCATACATACGTATTAAGAGTTTAAAAATTCTCATTTGTGTATCAAAATTTTGAAATCGGAAAATGAAATGGAAAAGTTTAGAGGCTCCCATTTGGCAAAATAAGTAAAAATTTTTTTATTATGCAGATCAACGAACTACTGTATTTAATAATAATAATACAGAGTAAATAATAAATGTTTTGCTCAAATTACTTACTCAAATTACTTATTAACTTTCGCTCAAATTACTTACTCTCAAATTACTGAACCTTCGCTCAAATTTTTTATTAAGCCTTCGCTCAAATTATTTTTTTTATATAACTTCACTGAACCTTTACTCCAATTGTTATTTTATAAATTATATTTTATAAATTGCTGTTGCAATAAAAATTTAAATTGGTAAAACTATTAAAAAGAGCCAATGAGGATGTTCTCAAGCATCAGCCTGGATGCGATAACATTTAGATTAAAGCTATTAAAATCAATAATATGAATGACATATTAATGAAATATGCCCAAGCATAATTATTATTGTGATTTTTTAATAATTGCAATGATACTCAATTGCGGTTCTCTGATTTTCCCACTAGTTAGACTATGCCATTCTTCATTTACCAAGTAAATTATAAAATCGAAGTTTTTCAAAAATCAGCGATAACTTTATACTTGAGCATTAATAATTATTCTATGGGTACTATGTAACAACCTGTGCTTTTTTGACAAGGTTATTTTCATCGGTCTATATGAAAATCACATTGTTCATATAGACCGATGTGAATAATCTTGTCATAAATCATCGTGTTTATGTAAGTTTGAGTCCTTTAAATTGTCGTGTGCAAGAATTTATTTAAACTTCGGTCTCTTAAATTATTGTGTGCTAAGAAGATCATTATTAGGGTTCGGTCTTTTAAATTGCCATATGCTAGAAAAAACATTATTAGATTTCAGTCTTTTAAATTGTCTTGTGCTAGAAAAGTTTATTTAAGTTTGGGCCCTTTAAATTGTTGTGTGCAGGGAAGGATTTAGATTTATTTATATTTTTTAAATTGTCGTGTATTAAAAACATCAGCAAAAAAAATAGACCGATATATATCGATTACTTACCAGTAATTATATATCGATACTAATCACCCCTGCCGATTACTAACGATCATGATAATGATCAATATATAGCGAATTCATTAATCATCGATAATGCTAGTTATCGATACTAATCACCCCTGCCAATTACTAACGATCATGATAGTGATCGATATATAGCGAATTCGTTAATCATCGATAATGCTAGTTATTGATACTAATTACCCCTGCCAATTACTAACGATCATAATAGTAATCGATATATAGCGAATTCTATGATATATATCGATACCCATCACCCCTGCCGATTTCTATCGATAATAATAATAATCGATATATATCGATATTAATTGATATTAATCGATATATATCTGATATGATATCAATTAATAATTATTATATTCATATAATCATGCTTTTTGAACATTTTACAGGTTTTCGCAAGTTTTCACAATTTAATTATAAATTTTTATTTATTTATTATTATTATATTATTTTAATTTATTAAATATACAATATTTACAAGTTTTCGCTATTTAATATAAAATTTTATTTTTTTATTATATATTATATTTTAAATATTACATATAATATATTATTATAAAAAAAATGACAAAAAAAAATAAATCCAAAAAAAACGAAACCAAAAAAAATTAAAAAA
>QKWP01001228.1:131852-146606 GCA_003550325.1 Gigaspora rosea | reverse complement strand
CAGTAGCCAAAATCACAGGACCATATTCTTTGCAAGTTTGGCCATCTTTGACATATTCCACGCCTATGACAGCATCACCTTCCTTAATTAACTTCGTTACACGTGCTTCTTGATGAGCCGGGCTCGATCAGGTTGATTGTTACAATTTCTTTGACATATTCCACGCCTATGACAGCATCACCTTCCTTAATTAACTTCGTTATACGTGCTTCTTGATGAGCCGGGCTCGATCAGGTTGATTGTTTACAATTTCTTCGACGCCTTCAATTAAAGCGTAGATTATCGTCATACCCGGGAACATTTCTTTTCCACGATGAGTACGTGGTTGAGAATGACCTCCTAATCGAGATACAAGAGAAAGGTCTAACTTGAATTTCTCCTGAAGTCATTCAACAACAGAGGCAGAATTTCCAGTAAGAACTTTTATAAGATCAGGGTGAGCAAGATCTCGAGCAGATCGTGCTGTATCTTGAGCGAAGTTTTCAGCGGAATCTTGAACGCCAAGGGCAAACTTTTCGCGTTAATTCTTAGATGAAACTTGCCTACGAAGGAAATTTCTCAGTGTTAACAATAAGTAACGAGTATTGTATGTTCTTCGAGTTTTACCCACCTATTTGAGTTTTGGTCAAAGCACTGTTGATACCAGTCGTTGCTTTCGTTGAGTTGCCACCAAAGAAAGAGTTCTTATCAAGAACCAAGACATTCCCACCACGTTCCAAGACTGTGTGAGCAGCAGAAAGGCCAGAAAGACCACCACCAACAACAATAACTTGATTGTACATGATTTTTATATTAGAAATTAATTAAAAAAGACTTTTAAGCTGGAAGTTAAAAGTGCTATTTTTTAATTGCTCTATCGCAATTTCGACCGTTATTATAGTTCCCAATCAGGTGCCAAGATGATAAAAAAATGATAAAATCATCCCACAATCTAAATTTGACTAAAAAAATGTGGCGAGATGCAATCCGACGATCCCATCTTAATCTGATTTCTGATATATAATAATTTTTATTATCGGTGAAAAAAAATATGTCGGACAGAGCGTGGTCATAGGTAAACATTTGTGTTCATAGTAAAAATATCAATTACGTTGTTAAGTAGCGTTCGTTATGTACAGACGAAACTTTAAGTAGACGTGCCTATATCGGTGGTCTATCCAGATATATAACCGATAATGATCTTAAAAGTCGTTTTGGTCGAGCACAGGTAAATTCTTTCAGAAAAAGAATGTTATATTACGAAATGTGGTGTTCATTATTTTCTGATTTGGCTTTTACATTAGGAGACTGTAGAGGGTTTGCTTATATAGCTATTGAGAGTACTGCAGATAACTGGAAAAAATGTACGATTAAGCTTTTTTATCTTTTCATCAAATTATAAAGAATATAAGTTTAATTCAATTTGTAATTTGTAATGTTAAATTTTTATCGATAATAATAAAGGCATGTCCTTTTTTAATGGTGCAAAATGGAAAGGAATGATATTAAAGATTCAGGACGCTAAGCCTAACTATAAACAAAGGTAATTTATTTTTTAATAATTATAATAATTATAATTTAATCAGAAATATCTATCATATTACAAACAGCAACTACTTAAATTTTTATAACAAAAAGGTTAAAAGAAGAATGAGAAAATCAAAAGAATTTAAGTAATTTGTCACCATTAGTCCCTAAAAAATGTAGACATAGAAATAAGGATACGATGTTTGCTAAAGATATGAATTTGGTAACAGACAATAATATTGATGGAAGAAAGGTTAGCTGACAATAAAACAATCATAATTCTTTTATTTCAAAAAATCTGAGTAAACGTATAATAGGGATGGAAAAAATCTAAATATGGTCGTGCAGTCTCAGTAAAGCACATCAGAAGAAATGACTGATCAAAGGTGAATGAACAACTCGATTAATCTATTAAATTCCACATTAGATTTCATGTCGGTTACTTATGCGTTACCATTTTGATTGATCCAAGCCTGTATAAAAATAATCTCCAAAAATTTTCGGATAACACAATAGATGTAAAATCGAAGCCGCCGCTCGATCAGTTATCATATTTTTATAACGATTTTATAAACTTATTGGATGACGAAAAAAAAAACATCAAAATGACAATAGTACAAGCGAAAATGGTATGACTTCAAAATAAATAATTTATTAGGTATATTCGGTGTAAAAAATATCAAAATATATCCTATATTAAAAATGAACGAAATACAGAAGGGCAGAATGGGAATATCCCATTACCGGATAAATTATCACAATCTATTATTGATAGTCTCAAGAAATTGAAGAATAAAAGTCGCGTCATAGCAGGTAATATAATACCATTTAATATCCCACTTTATATTTTGAATCTAAGTTATTCCTATGATTAGGAACAATCGAATAAAGTTCGTTTAGTGCGATAAAGCAACTTGCATTGGAAAAGAAAGCGGAAAAGGACAAAATTACTCAAGCGTTAAGAAAGTATGATGGATCAACGGTTATTAAATATTTTTAGTTTATCTTAATTATTTTATTTTAACCTAATTATTTTAATAATTCATGACTTTCACAGAAGTCAAAGAATCATATAATATTTTCCGATAATGATCTAGCGCCAGAAGTATCCGACAATTTCAATTTGTTTGATTCGGATGAAGAATATAATAACAATGAAAAACCAACCTTGGGTACTGAAAAAATTATTTAAGCATTATATATTGATGCAATTTCATAATATTAATCAAAAGTTGTAAATTTGCAGATATAGCAATTAATACTATATTTGAAGGCGATTAAGGAAGAGAACGTCTCAACCTTTAAAAAAAGTTTCGTAGTGATGAAAGGTTCAAATTGACCAGCGATTTTGTTATCGACGACGAAAATATTGATACCGATGAAATAATATCGAGCAAAATGGTGATATAGATCGAGTACTGTCAGAAGAGATTAGAATCTTGAAAGGGCTTCTGGGTTATGATCCGAAAAAATCTGATCCTAAAAGTTTGGTAAATAAATGGTTTTGTTAGTGTTTTTCAGTCGTTGACCCTGAGGCAAAAAATCTCGAACTGGGATAGTGATCATGAAGATTTATCAAGTATATATTCCAAATCTCAAATTTACATATGTGAAACCGTAATATATGTATTCATCATTTGTAGAATCTATGGTCGAGTCCACAACAACGCCGTCACAGCCTTTACCTCAAGTATCAAAAGACGTAAAGATCGAAATAAATGCTGATTTAAAGGGAATGTTTACACCAAGCGTTTTAAAGGGTAAGATAGACATTCATAAAGAACTCTAAATGATTTTCGTGTATGGTCATCTGAACGAAATACTATTATATTATAGCTTCAACTCCTTTTTCGCTTTTTGGTGGGAATACGGAGAGCGAGGAATGCGAAGATGTTCAAATGGAAGATTTGAAGAGTGACGAAAAACCTTTGGTATTTTCATATCCATTTATATCCATTTGCTTTTATTTGAAATAAACTCTATTTATGAACTTTTATCATGTGCTTAAAGGATATTATTAAAACGTTCTCTAAAATAACGGATCAAACCACAAGTCAAGGAATAGGATCTGCATCTGGTCCAATGTTTTTTTTTCATTTTGAAGATGTGGCATTGTCTACAAGGTTGTATATACTTTAGCTCATAATGTGAACACGTAAATATAATGACTTATTGTGACTTAATGTGCGCTCATTTTCTCTCAGATCACATTATAAAGATTCGAAAACTTTCATGCGAACTACCTCAATGTAAGCATTTTTCCAATGTAATTTATTTTGACATTTATAAGTTTTTAATTTTTTATTTTGGTTAATTTCACGGAGAAGATATAATATCTCAATATCTTAAGATACTTCACGTGATATGACTATTGAATACAAGTGTATAAATCAGCTTCAAAAAAATTGGTTAAATTGAAACACAGAAGTATTAGATTCTAATTGGTAATATTAGAATGACAAATAAATTTTAATTTTAAATCAAGTTACGACGCTATAAGCAAAATTTGGCTGTCTTTATTTTGATTTCCTATTTTGGGATCGCTAAAGCGGTTTTGATGTAGTTAGGGTTAGAGAGTTATATACCGCAATTTGCAGCAAATAGTACCCCTTGTTATATAAATAGAATAGAAGAACACTTAACGTCATTCTCAACGCCCACTTTTAGCGTACTGTACATATGAACTTCTACTTGGCGATACTGAAATAACTAATTTGCTATTTTAATTTATATTTTTTATTACCCGTTATTATTTTAATTTTTATTATCGATATTGAATTTATAATATTTATTTATTTATATGCTTCATGACCTCATTACGTATTAATTGACTCTACCTGGCGCATATGGTAAGAGTTTTAATTCATATTATCCGGCCTATTTGTCAAATATTCGTTATAAAAATTTGATGATAAACGGTCAGCATTGAGCTAAAAATACTCAACAAACAAGCATTTTTGGTATTTCTGCTGATGAATCAACCCGTGGTCAGGATAAAAATCTCATAATCTGTTTTATGTATTGGGACAAGGAACAAAATTATCCAATAGCTAGTATGGTTAGCTTACAAATTATAAAAAGGTGTAATGCGGATACAATTGCAAAATCAGTTATTGATATTTGTCATAGATACCAACTCAACACGCAAAAGTGTGCTACATGGCTTACTGATAATACTGCTTATATGTCAGGACATGTTAATGGTGCTATTGTTAAGTTCAATAAATTAGCTAACTCGAATTCTATTCGAATTGGATGTGGATTACATATAATAAATATAGTTTTTACTAATTTCGAAAATGAAGCTTTTGGGCGCGTATCTGGGTTTTCAAGAAACCCCATCCATTTAATCTTCTATATTTTACCTGGCATCTTCATGACGGCTATTGAAATAATAATAGTGGTGCTACAATGAATATCAAATCTGATTATATTCAAGATCTCTATAAAGCCCTTATCGGATATTGCCACTCACAGTATCAAATGCCATTACAAACCCACTGGGGTTATGAATTGCGTACAGCCGAACAGTATTTGGAGAGAAGAGATCACACCTTCAATTCGCAGAATGGTTTATCAGAACATTAGAATCCTACCCTAATGTGACTCCATCATATTTAAACGATTGGCGTCTATTTCATACCTGGTTAAATGATAAAAAACTAAACATTCAATTAAAATGTTTAGTAAAGTTTGGTAATCATTTCTTTAATCCTTTAATGGAATTTATTGTCGGTCAAGATAATGTTCCACGAATATTTAATGGTAAAGACTGGATTAACTTGCCTCCTGGACGACGTACCCATGAAATGCCGGATAAAGTTCAGGAATGGTTAGATTTCCTAACAGATGCTACGAATAACTTTGATATATTTTTTCAGAAGAATTACTTGAGGCGCTTGAATTGTTAAATGAGATAGAGTTTGGAGATATATTCGATTCATTAGAAAAGGGAATGAAAAAAGCACTATTACATTTTGAAAAATGGATAGTTCAATGGCTCAAATTACCTTTATCAGTTTGTCGTTTAGGAGGAAATTATGCACAATCCTTCACTAGAAGTTTTCGACATGTTATCTTGAATCTTCCAAAAGTTTTTGAGCCATCTAAACGAGAAGCAATGTACATACGCCAACTTGAAAATGATTTGAAAGAAAATATTTCAAATGATTTCGGATTAAAAACTCTTTATACTTCAGATCCCAATTTTCGTGAACAATTTAATAACTTTTGTTATGCATCAAATCCTGAACTACCTAACTATCCACTACTTTACGAATTCGTTACTACAAAAATTTATTACATCATGTGCATCAGCAACAGGTCGAGGGTATGTTCAACAAACTAGATTTGAAAACTCACCCGAATATATCGTTAGATCTTAAAGAATCTAAGTTACGCCTTTCTGAAACAAAGTTTTCAAAAAAAGATATTAAAGATGGAATCGTCAGTATTAGACAAAATCGTAAGAAAGAAAAAAAAGAAACTGAGGTGGTTAGTTTTGGCACGCAAAGTGCATTAACAAAATTCAATCAAATTTTTAGTAGCCGTTAGTGGTGGTTGTTTTTTCGTACTGTCTGATATTGATTATGTGATTTAAAAATCTGTACTATGATGATCAATTTAGTGTCTACATATAGGTTTGATTTAATTAGTTGACAGACCACCCAAACGGCCACATACCACAAAATATTTTCCGGTCATGTAAGTTTTTTGTGGCACAAACCAATCAAAATTTGAGATCAGGTGTAACGTGAAAATCAAAACAATCAAAACAATCGAATAAAGCGAAAGAATTAAAGTAATAAATCGAGTGGTTAGGGTTTGGGTTAGACGCTTGGTTAGTGTGCTACTGATAACAAAATTTTGCAAGGAATTTTTTTTGTTAATGCGCAGTAGACGATTTTCATAGACAAACTTCGTAGTTATTAGTGATTTTTTATGAAAAATCATAAAAAACGCAATTTTTACGTTACACCTGATCCTAAAATTCAATTGGTTTGCGTCTAGTTTGCGCCACAAAAAGTCACATGCCCGGAAAATTTTTTGTGGGTGAGCTACGTAGGTTAGGGTGTCCAGGATTATGCGATGCGATGAGGTAAATTATGCGTGCAATCTGAGGTTGATTATGCGATGGATGCGAAATAAATTTAAAATTATGCGATCGATTATGCGATTTTTTTATTATGTACACTATATATAATTGTTTCTATTCTTCGGAATTTTTTCGGACACTTACTGACGACCATGCTCCAGGGGAGACCGTCCCAAATTAGGAAATAGTCGGGACGATCGTTACACAATTCATTAAAGTTTTTTTATACAGTTTACAATACTCTTTTCGTGAGGTCATCGTGGCTTATTCGCATTATGAAACGGATAAATTAGTATACAAACTTGTGGCCTTCGTATTGTACTTTAATAAAATAGTTGGATTCAAGATGATTTACCGGATATTTATATTACGATTTATGTATTTATAAGTTATAATATAAATATCCGGTGAATCATCTTGAATCCAACTATTTTATTAAAGTACAATACGAAAGCCACAAGTTTGTATACTAATTTTTCACGTTTCATAATGCGAACAAGCCACGATGACCTCACGAAAAGAGTATTGTAAACTGTATAAAAAAACTTTAATGAATTGTGTAACGATCATCCCGACTATTTCCTAATTTGGGACGGTCTCCCTGGATGACCATGCTCGTAATTTAGGTTCATTCATTTTCTACATCGGAACTTTTCGGAACAAATCTTAACTCTGTCCCCAAATTAGAATTAAGTTCCGAATCAACCAATCATATTTCAGCCACGTAATATGAGTGCTTTTTTTGTCGAATTATGCGAAGCATATGCGATGCGAAAATTTGGTAAATTATGCGCATATTATGCTTTCGCATAATCCTGGACACCCTAACGTAGGTTCACAGATGGGTCATGGACTAGGAAAAACACCGTCTGAAGGGGGGTTTCCATTTTGAGAAAATAGCGATTAATTGTTTGTGAAACCTAAATTTTGCCCCTGAATTTTTTGTTTATTTTTAGATATTAATTACTGAGTAAACAAGGTCATGTGATTATGAAACACTGATTGACCAATCTAATTAAATTGAGCCGTCAACCTTTGGTTGTAAATCTATTTTTAGAACACGAATGTTAAAAAATTGGTTTACATTCAAGTTAAAATATTTCGATAAATTATTATATCAACGTAGGGTAAAAAGTAAAATACATATAGATATAAACTGAAACTTTAATTTGAATCAAAAATCTCAAAATTTTTAAAAAAGTGTCAGAGGGGGTTTTCCTAGACCATGACCCAGATAAGACGCGACGGACCACGTGATTGATGATCAAGTACAACACGCGGAAAGTCTACGGACACGTACAGGTCACGTGATATTTCATCTTATGGACACGTACCGAAATATTGAATTTTTTTTTTGATTTAAAAAATGATCTGTTAAGGCTTTTGCACTAAGTAAATATTCTTTGTCATTCCAATAAAGCTTGTTCTCCTGGTCTTTCCGGTGCTAACTGCAGTGAGATTATTATCAGTAGAACCGGAGGTATACCTTTTAAAATTTGGGCAACGTTTTAAAGATTATATAAAAACGTCGCATAAACTTCATACACTATATCTCCGGTTCTATTGAGTTTATTTTAATATTTCACCACCATTAGACCAAAAAGTCAGGAGAATTAGTTTTCTTAGGACGGTAAAGGAGATTAACCTATTATAAAATCTCAGCCAAAATTTTAAAAAAAGAAATAAATAAATGGCCTGGAAGATTTTCGGCTAAGTAACCTCCTTTATCACTCTAAGTAAACTTATTCTCCTGGTCTTTTTGATACTAATTGTGGCGATCTTATTAAAATTGACTCAGTAGAACCGGATATATAGTCTCATGAAATTTATGCGACGTTTTTATATAATCTTTAGAACGTCGCCCAAATTTGAAAGGTCATATCTCTGGTTCTACTGATCAAATTTTAATAATATCATCATCATTAGAACCGGAAAGACCCGGAGAACAGCTTTATTAGAATGAGAAATGATGCCATCTTGGTATAAAAGCCTTAACGGATCATTTTTTAAATCAAAAAAAAAAATCATTATTTTGGTACGTGTCCATAAGATGAAATATTACGTGACCTGTACGTGTCCGTAGACTTTCCGCACAACACGTAATACCAGATCACGTGATCGCGAATCAAGAACAAATGCGGAGTTACAGGTCACAACGTGACACAGAGCAAGACCGACCAATCAGGCAGGTGCCGCAGGGCCACGTGCCACATACAAAATTAAGACATAAATACCAATCCCTAAAACCAACAAACTCTGTCCTGAAAATTTCGAAAGTGTTTCTGCCCACCCTAACCCTCCACAAATCAGAGATACACATAAATACTTCTTCACTCATTTACAGAAACCCAGTTGCTTAAGGCCTGCTATTAATCTATGGCAAGTTAATGCTTTTCCATTGAAGCTGTTAAATTACGAAGGAAAATTGGAAATGCGGGCTCCATATATGAATCACTAAAAGATTATTTGGTTTACAAATGGACTATATAAAGTATATAATTGATTCATATGCAGCATCATCGATGGTTAATTCAGTGCTTTCATACAGTCCAGCATCAAGCCTTAGGCTGGAGAGTGGCCCATCAGAAAGTCATTCCAAAATCCAGCTTTGGAGCAGGATACTTTCTGATGCATTTATTTATTATTTGGTTCATTTTGAACCTATTTGGGAGTATCACCAATTAGTTCCAGAACATGGTGGAAGTGGCTGATTTTGTTGCAGGTGTTAAAGATGAAAGAAGAAGACGATTTTTTCCATTTTTTATTATTGAGTTTGAAAGGCATGATCGAGAAATCTATAAAGATCATGCAGTTGTTGCTGCTGAGTTAGCATTCGAACTAAACCGTCTTCTTTCAATAGTTCCAGAATCAAAGGTGCCAGAAGTAAGGGTGCATGTTGGTCTCGTAAGTGACTCAAATATCAGCTTGGGTGCAACATTATCACAAATTCCTGGTGAGTTATCCACCAAATCCTTTGTAATTAGACCGTCTTTACAAACTACTTCATGCAAATAAACTAGAAGTTTAAGTGCATCCAGTAGTTTGTCAGAATTATCTTGTAATCTAAATTTCACAACATCTTGATCGTACGAAGCTCCCCACATGGATGAAATAATCAAGAGGATCATCTACCTACACACCCAAGCTTAAAAGAGTAAGGAATAGATATGGATGATCACTATTATTATGATAGTGCTGATAATGAAGATGGTGATAATGAAGGTTGTGATGATAGTGATGATAAGGAAAATTATTATTGTGATGAATAATTAATCATTATACAATGTACGGCTGCAGCTTCAGCTAATATATAGATAATATATAAATATAAATTTCAACCTAATATATAAAAATATATTACTTTGAAAATATGTTAAATTTAAATTCACTTACATTCAGTGTTAACATCCTTTTATAACTCGTAAAATATTTATAATTATAAAAATATTTCAAAGACTCTAATTGTATGTTTTTAATAAAATTTTATTCTTTTCGCACTTCATTAAGAAATCTATTTAACGACAAAATAAATTAAGTCGACAAAGTCCTCGTTGCAATAAAAACACACTAACCAGGTATAGTATAGCCAAGTTAGCCAAGTTGTAAATTCCTGCAACATCAAAATTTTGCTTTCCACAAACATAATTGCCACGATTGCCATGATTACTACATTAATTTGCCATCCTTAATATGTATGTACATATGTGTGTAGTATTTATGGGACTCTTACATATATCCCTTTTTTTTTTAACAAAACTAAAACTTGGCCTTGCTATATTTATTCGAATAATGATTGGATTCGAATTAACTTGTAATTCACAAGTCAAACATAGAGTGTATAAAATGCTCAAGCCATTTGATCCTTCCGTGTTTATTAGAGTTATTCGAATCTTAAAATTACTATTTATAAAGAAAAACGTTAGATATTCGGATTAGCAAAAAATTTTATATAAAATTTTATCAATAAACTAGGCGCTTGAGTTGCTTAAGGGGAGTTAGAAATGAGTGTAGTATAATGTTACATACCAAAAGTTTTGGCGTTAATTAGATCATTGATTAGCACTAAAAATAAAAAGCCGCAATTTATTAAAACTCATTTCGTTCTCAGACGGCTCCTTGATGCCGAAATGAACTGATGCTACGTGATAAAGAGGTCATGCAGGTTAATAATTTAAATAAAAAAAAAAATTTACTAAGATCATCATAAGAACACCAAATTACGTCAATAATTTAATTTAAATACATATCACGTGACAAACAAAAAATTATAAATACAACCAGAGTACGATAAAAAATCTTTGGACATATAATATAAGATAAAAATCTTGGATGTAAATTTTTACATTTTAGTTTAAAAGGAAATGTGGCGGATCACGAGCAAAAGAGCAACTGCTAATCATAAACTCATAGAGAAATGATAACAACATTTTCAAAAAAAATTTTTTAGTGGGTTAATGAATAAGGTGAATTAAAGGAAATTAGTCAAATAAAGTCAAAAATTCACTATGTACTCTTAATGATGTAGAAAATACTGTATAAAAGCACCACCTTTTGCCTGATAAAAAAAACCAATTCTTAGAGTTCGAAAGCTTCTACGTTCTTGAGTAGAAATGTTTGGTTCTACTAATCCCCCTGATACGTAAAATTTATATAAAATCCAATCCGTAATTCTAATTAGAGCTTTGTGATGTAATATAGAGCTCTAATTAACTCTAATCTAATATCCGGAGAGTAGTTTAGTTAGTATTTAGTGTTTTGTTGTAGTGTATATTTGTGTTTTCCAGAACCAAAGTATTTGTTACATTTTTTCAATGTATATAGTATGTATTGTAGTTAGATTTGAGCGATAGTTAGATTTGGAACATAGTACTGTACAATAGTTAGATTTGGGGCATAGTACAAGAGTTAGTTTTGGGATGTAGGGTAAAATTTTTTTGTATAATATAATTTTTTTGAATTTTTAATTTTTTTATATTTTTTTATTTTTAATAAAAATTTTATCGGTAATATGTTGTTACGCTTTTATCGTTATGATTAAATTGCTTATCATGTAATAGGTGATATAACATAGTATATATTATACAGTTAACCCAATCCTGTCAAGATCAAAAATTGATCCACAAAGTCTAATTTCCGATAACCCTGCCATTCTGATAACCAATAGTCCAAATCAAAGATGGCACCGAAACCTTTTTTGGCGATTCCGAAAGTTTCGGGTTTCGGATTATAGCTTCCGAAACCTTATCCGAAACTCTAAACCTTGCCCGAAACCCGAAACCTCGACCGAAACCCGAAACCTCAACCGAAACCCCGAAACTGCCAAAACATCAATAACTTATTTGTTTATTCTCTCCAAAGTTGGTGCTGATACCCTTTAGTGCCAAATCCGAAGTTTCGACCTTCGGATTATAAATTCCTAAACCTTATCCGAAACTCGAAACCTCACCCGAAACCTCATTCGAACCGAAACCTCACCTGAACATCAAAAACTACCCCCAACTTCCATATACATTGATTGCATTAATGTATTATATATCTCTTTCAATTATACATCAAATGCACTGATGTATGCTATGTATCTCTTCAATATACATTAATCACACTGATGTATGTTATATACAGTATCTCCTTAAAGAATTTAATGCATCCAACAATTTATTGCATGCGTGCAGTCCTTTTTGTTGTTATGATTCATAAGTACAACATGAAAGGTATAATTCCGAAGTTTATATTCTGACAATCAATGTTGCTTTTGCAAGCATCAGCTTTTTTTTACTTATTACGTAAAAACTGGGTACAATTTCAAGTAATAATAAGTAATTAGTACGTCCATATCTACTAATGATAGAATTGATAGGTTACCGCAAAATTAAATGAATTGTTGTTATCAAAAGGCATAAAATACTTATCAATTCATCATTGGCAATTTTTTATCGTCCTAGAATTTTGCTATCAGTTGTAATAACGGTATGATATTAAAAATAAAGTTGACCAGCTTTAAAAACACCCCTCGAACAAACTGAGGTAGTGAAAAAAATTGCCAAAAACATAATTAAAAAAAAAGATCTATATAATATTATAATTTATTCAAAAATAATTTTACATTTTGGGATCATTAAAAATAAGGCAACCTTATAATAAATTTATAAGCTTCAATATTATATTTTTTGAGTTTCGGATTATAGGTTTGGGTTTCGGATTATAGTTTCGGGATTTCGGGATTCGGAGTTTCGGTTTTTTTAAAAAAAATCCGAAACTAGTTTCGGATTAGAACCGTTCCGAAACTGGTTTCGGGTAGGTTTCGTTTCGACGCCATGTTTGGTCCAAATATCACAGTTTCTTCAAATAAACTCAATAAGCCCACTTCGAGTTAAATGAATCCAACCCGGGTTCATTTGAGCTCACTTCGGGTTCAAATAAACCCAACCCGGTTTATTTGAGCCACTTCGGGTTCAAATAAACCCAACCCGGATTCACTTCGGGTTCAAATGAACTCATTTGAGCCATTTCGGGTTCAAACGAACCCAACACAGATTCATTTGAGCCCACTTCGGGTTCAAATGAACCCAACCAGGGTTCATTTGAGTCTACTTCGGGTTCAAATAAACCCAAACCTGGTTCATTTGAGCCCACTTCGGGTTCAAATGAACCCAACCCGGATTTATTTGAGCACACTTTGGGTTCAAATGAACCAACTCGGTTCATTTGAGCGATTCAAATGAACTTAACCCGGGTTCATTTGAGCCCATTTCGAGTTTAAATGAACTCAACTGGGTTCATTTGAGCTCACTTTGGGTTCAAGTGAACCCAATTTGAGCCCACCTCAGGTTCAGAACCCAACCCGATTTCGTTCTAGCCCACTTCGGGTTCAAGTGAACCTAACTGGGTTCATTTGAGCCCACTTCGGGTCAAGTGAAACCAATCCGGGTTCATTTGAGCTCACTTCATGTTCAAGTAAACCCAACTTGGGTTCATTTGAGTCCACTTCGGGTTCAAGTGAACCCAACCAGGTTCATTTGAGTCCACTTCGGCCAACTCGGGTTTATTTGAGCTCACTTCAGGTTCAAGTGAACAACCCGGGTTAATTTGAGCCCACTTCAGTTTAAATGAACCCGGGTTGGGTTCATTTGAGCCCACTTCGGGTTCAAATGAACTCGACCCGGATTCATTTGAGCCCACTCCAGGTTCAAAATTAACCAAACCTGGATTTATTTGAGCCCACTTCGGGTTTAAATGAACCCAACCTAGGTTTATTTGAGCCCACTTCTGGTTCAAATGAACCCAACCCAGGTTTATTTGAACCCATTTCGGGTTCAAATGAACCCAACTTGAGCCTACTTCAGGTTCAAATGAACCCAACCTGGATTTATTTGAGCCAACTTCAGGTTCAAATGAACCAACCTTGGGTTCATTTGAACCCATTTTGATTTCAATTAAACCTAACTTGAGCCCACTTTAGGTTTAAATGAACCCAACATGGGTTTGTTTAAGCAGGTTCAAATGATTCTCAATTCAAGTTTAAATAGTCTATTATGGGTTCAATTAAAAAAAAGTTACAATTTGATTGGCCCATTTATAATAGCCTAATTATTATAATTTTTTAAATCTAATAATTTTCAATAATTTTCAAAACTGATACAAATTCTGTTTACTATACATACTGTTTTAAAAAGAATAAATTATAGTATAAATACATTTATTCCGAAGCATTGCGAGGGTTAAAGAGCTAGTTTATCATTTAATGTCTAGTAATTATTAAGTAAAAATATTATTATTAATAGGTTATGGGCTTTTTTCTCCCTTAGGTAATGCAATTTAAATGTGCTGCACTTTTAAGAATAACAGAAAATAATCTTTGCATTTGTCATGTTAAATAATAATATTTTTAATAAGTTACAAACTTATTTCAAAAGAAAAAACATAAAGAAATAGTTATGCAGTGGAATTAATTTTTCATGTTTAGAATTGACCTGGTTGTCAAACAAATGATTAATTCGTGATTCTTTTGTAAACAATAGTACTGTCATAGTAAAAGTTGGGGGAATCTAATATAAGTTTTATAATAGAGCTGAATCCAGCTTCACCCACAAGGTAGGTCATCTTTTTTTCAAGATAACCTTGCTTGGAGCTCTAATAAAAGTTATAGAGCTGAT
>QKWP01001228.1:84176-131648 GCA_003550325.1 Gigaspora rosea | reverse complement strand
CTTATATGATTGTAAGAAGAAAAGCTAAGGTATCTCAACAACCACCAGATCAATTTTACTGATTTTACTACTATTAGAACCACAAAAATCAGCTCTATAACTTTTATTAGAGCTCCAAGAAAGGTTATCTTGAAAAAAAGATGACCTACCTTGTGGGTGAAGCTGGATTCAGCTCTATTATAAAACTTATATTAGATTCCCCCCAACTTTTACTATGATAGTACTATTGTTTACAAAAGAATCACGAATTAATAATTTTAGTAATTCTACAATGCTATAGTATTGTCGCGCATTCTATGCGTTAATTGAATATTTGTGCGCTATTTAGTGTATGTGTATGGCTGTTATTTTCAGGCAACATATTTTTATGCATCTTCTTATATTAACAAATATACTAACCAAAAATGCTTCGCCAATTGTAGAATTGAAGTAATTCAACAGTTCTACAAGAACTATCAACCAATTGTAGAATTAATTATACACAATTCCCCTACATCAGTAGATAGAAATTCTATAATAGAACTTTCATTTTGTACAAATAAACAGTCAATTTCCAAAAAAAAAGTATCAAATTAATAGTTTCATTAAATTCTGATAATTTAAGATCTATTGGATAATTTAATACCATTTGATTTAACTTATTAGGAAAAATCAAACGGTACTATTTATTTGTACAAAAACAGTACTTTGTTTCGGCAAATATTTTCCGGGTTCAAATATATCTATTTTTATATTTGTTTCTGGAAGAAAAATCGCTTCTTTTATTTAATTACGTATCAATAATCTGACTTTATGACGTAATTTTATGTTAGAAAGACGTGTGTATCAGCCCCTGCAAATATTCGCGTCCCAGTTGGCATAGGTAAAATGAACGATTGAAATCAATTTTATAGATCAAGAATACTGTACATTATTCGGCAAACATTTTTGAATAACGGTAAATTGGTTCAACCTGGCAAATGACCACGTGACGCGAAGCGCCAAATTACCGTTATTCAAATATTTGTCAAATAATGGTGTTATCCGACAATTTATGATCATGATTGGTAGGGAATTGTCGGTTGAACTTTAATTCGAGTAAACAATTTGTTTCGTAACACATGAAAAATAACAGAAAGAAATAAATTCATGATCATAAGAATTAGTCGGATAACACCTATTTTGTGTAATTAATCGATTTTATTCATTTCTTTATTACTAGATTTTGGAACAACTTTCTCAGTAATTCTAAAATTTAATACTAAATAAAATTAATCATTTAATTCCCGTTTTCTAATACATTTATACAGTAATACTGTATATAACAGTTTTTATAGCAGTGTATAAAATCTGACAAAATTTTTGTGCATATATATGCATATTAAGAAAGTTGTTTGTGCACTTTTTGAAAAATTTACATATCTATATATTAATTTAAGACAATTTTAATACACAATAGTATACAGTACAACATAAATTAGGGCACCTAGGTTGGTTCCAGTTTGGTTCGGGTTGATCAAACCTCAAACTCAAACCAAACTCAAACTTTAAATTTTACTACAGTATTTCAAACCCGAACTCAAACCTATTATTCCAAGCCCGAACTGAACTCAAACACAACTATTAGTTTGTTTAACGTTAACATAATGCCTTGCACTAAATACACTAAATGCACTAAATGCATTAAATTGCTAATTATAAGTACGTACCATACTCACACGATGCCAATTAACCAAAGTAATACCCTAGCATGTATGTGTTCAAACGAAAATTCTTGTATCCAATGTGCATGGGGTATTATTTCTCTAACTGGCAATTTTTTTTAATGTTGGATAACTGGTTAGATCAAAAGATTAATGAACGTAATTATAAAATCATGGCATATCGCCGATTGCGTAATTTTAAAATGTGATACAATAATATTTAAGGAAATCAAAAGCAATTTTACTCTTGTGCATATCTACGTACTATAAGAATATCTAATCGTTGTATCAGGTAAATGAAAAAAATCTTTGCGTTGTTAAAAAAAAATTGATAAGTCAGGTTTACCAGGGCGGCTGTTAAAGTACAGTAACTACAAACAAATTATTTTCTCATAACAGTGATGAATTCTTTATCAACTCCAAATTACGATAATGATCACGATAATAATTATGATAATAAGTGTAGTAATGACTATAATGACTATGGTAATGACTACGGTAATGAATACGATAACAACTATGATAATAATTGTAATGACCTTGGTAATGACCTTGGTAATGAGCATGATAACGACCACGAAAATGACAATGTTAGTACAACTAGCAAGCGAAGTAATGGAAGTGAGGTTTGGGACTTTTTTAAGAAGGTGGTATGGCAAAAGGAAAAGAAAACAGCCAAATGTAGTGTATTAAAGTGCCCGCATAAGGAATTTTCTTGCGGACGTGGGGGCTCAACTAGAACATTATGGAGGCACTTAGAAGGTGCACACTGGGCCCAGTACGTTGAAACAGAAGAATATCATAGGAAAAAAAAAGATGCAAAATGAAAATGGTACGATTGAGAATCTGCTTAAGGTGAGATCTTACCTTTTTTTTCTACTTTATTCGGACTGATCTAATTGTAGGATCCTAGGAACCCCTCTGCTATTAAATTCGTTAGTGTTGATAATATAAAACTCTGGGATATGTTTGCCACCTGGATCGTCAATAGACAGCGCCCGTTTACAATAATTGAAGATCCTGAATTAATCGAGATTGTAGAATACTTGAACCCCACAGCGAAGTTAGTTAAAGGGGATGCAATAAAAAATGTGATCATGTCATTTTATCACTCAAGAAAACAAGAATTGAAGGCAAGCTTCACAATTATGTTATATTTTATATATAGGTTAAATAATTTAGTTATATTAAATGTGTTGACATTAAATTTAAAATTGTTGTTTCTAAGCTTAGCTGCAATATATATTTACTGTATTTAATAAATTTAATTATTTTATTTTTTATCTATTTATTATTATTATTACTGTATTATTATTATTTATTTTAATAAATGCTTTAAATGCTTACACTATTATAGACATTTTTTTTCACCATCAGTTCAAAAATCTCTTTTATATCAGACCTCTGGACTTCTCCTAACAACAAGGCCTTTGCTTCCATTATGGCCCATTACATAGACGATAACTGGACCATTCAGGGAATATTAATTGACTTTGGATTGTTAAGTAGTAGACACAACAGAACGAATATTTCTAACAGATTCTTTAGAGTACTTAACGACTATAATATTATATCAAAAGTATTTATTTTTAATTGATTAAGGTTAAAAAAATTGTGACAATCTTGTCCGTTCATTACAGCGAATTTTTGAAATTAAGAATCTGAATTGCTGTGTAATTTTACGTATCTTCTTTTATAAGTAGTAATAATGTTAATACATGGCTCACATACTATATCATAAATTTTAGGATAGTTAAAAATTCACTGTAATATTCTTAATGAATTGTCATCGCTTAACACAATGCACTAACTTTTTATTTTTTTAAAAAAAAGCTGCTTGCTATTACTGTAGACAACACAGCAAATAATGGTGTTTTTGTTCATAAGTTAGTGATAAAATTACAGGAAGAAGCAAATTTTGAATGGAATTCTGAGCACCTTTGCTTCCGGTGCTTCAACCATATACTTAATTTAGCTGCGCAGACAGCCCTAGATCAAATCAAAGATGATGTTTGCAAGGTAGCATAAACCTTAAACTAATTTTAAAAAAAAAATTATCATGCTAATAGTGGAATAACTAGATTTGAGAACTTAGTTCTGCGATTCGTACAATACTCCAACGTCTTGAGCTCTTCAAAAATGCATGTAATACATGTGGCATTAAATTTCGTAAACCTATTATTGATTGCCCTACTAGGTGGAATTCCACTCATGATATGATCAAGAATAGGTTATCCCTTAAACAAGTAGGCATTTTATTCTTAATTATATTACTAAACATAGGGATTGTCTTTGTTTTGCATATCTGAATCGGGTGATACAGAATGATTTTTAATTTTATTTATGTAAATTTAAAAAAGTTATCATAGTAATTATACTAATTACATGGATCCTATATAAAATTTGTAGGCATTTAATACTCTTACTATCATAGTTCTTATGATAATCTACATCACTGTGCTATTTTGCATAACCAATGGGTTACTTTGAAAAAAAATTGAATTCCTTGAACCATTTAAGAATCTTACAACTAAAATGGCATCCAGTACATATAGTACAGCTTTTTGGGTTATTCCTCTCTTCAATATAATTATTAATCATGTTGAAGATATAGCCTCAAATACTGATAAACAGAGTTAGTATTAAAATCATTTTCAATCATGAAAATGTCAATTATACAAATAAACTTTTATGTTTGTTTATTTACTTAAAATAATTATTTTCTAGCACTTTCTATGCTGTTTATGGTGGCTAGAGAAAAGCTAATTTAATATTATTCAAAAACCAATACAACCGTGATGCTATGTACTGGCCTTGACCCTTGAAGGAAATTTAACTATTTTGATAAAAAGGAATTTCCAGATGATGAGATCGATGGAACAAAGGCTTTGTAAAAAAATTGTTTTTAATTGTGTCATACAGCACAAATTTGTATAGTACCCAGCGTACTATTACTATTTATAGTCTATTTATAGTTAGAGTTCTATACTAAATAGATCTACAAAAATAGTTTATACTTACATAATAATTCTTTTTTTTAGAATGCGTAATCTTTATGAAATGAAATATAGATCAGTTATCACAACTAATAATAACTTCTTGAATGTTGGCAATACTGTAAAATTAGCCACACGATCAATGCTGGATGAAGATATTGATGATAACGATAAAGTGTTAGACAAAATTGAACAGTACATTTCAGAGAGACCAGTTAATAAAGATCGATGTATTAGCATGGTGGAAGGTAAATAATTCATGGTGAAAGGTAAATAATAGCAAATATATACTATATAATTAGATAATAAATTGGTATTATAATTTCTAGGTACACCAAACACTGTTTCCTCGCTTTTCTAACATGACTCGCAATTACCTTGCGATTCTCGCGTCCTCAGTTGCTTCCAAACATTTCTTCTCCGCAAGCGGAAATTTGATTGTGAATAAAAAATTCAATTTGATGCCTAAAACTGTGAGGGCTGCCCAGTGTTTTTGGTCATGGCTGCAAGTGCCATTGAAGAGAAAATTTGGAAGTTTATAATTACAGGTATAGTTACTTATATGGGGTCTTTGCCTTGAAAATGACCTTACGGTATCATGTACCGTAAGGCTATTTCAAGGCAGAGACCTCATATATCGTCAACAATCCTTTTTGTCCTAAGTATTTTGGCTCTAAAATTACAAAATTTATGATTAAAAATTAATTTTACCAATTATTATGAACATGCAACCAAATAAATTGATAAGAAAACTAAAACATATTCAGCAACAAACAATCCATATAAGTTTGTGCTACTTTATAGTATCAGGTTGGTTTTACTAGAGAATCATTTTAAAAATGTGATAAGCGAGCAAATACTATTTGCAAGTTTAAATTCATATATCATATTGTTAGTGATAATAAATAGAAATGCTAAGTTTTCAACATAATTAGTTTTCTTTTTTTTTTAAACAACTTTAAGATTATATATATACTAGTTTTTTTATTGAATAGAATTCAGTCTTGAGATTTTTTCAAAGTATATGGGGGTCTTTGCTATGGAAATCACATTATAGGACATATGATTTACTATGTCCCGTAATGTGATTTTCATAGTGTTCGGATCTAGATAATCTGTTTATCTAAAGATAATTATCTGTTGAAAGAAATCATTATCTGTTATCTATATCTGTTCATAATTCTATTATCCAGATAATTATCTAGATTATATGTTAATTTTTAGATATATATTTCGTACTAGGTAAACCTATAATATAAATTTTGTGTATCGCAGAATTGTGACATACTTAAATCAATACTTGCAAAATTGTTGATGCACTAGTTTTAATTTCACACAAGATAATCCGTATAAAGCAACCTAGGATTGCTCCAGATTACTCTATATATAGAGCTAAGGATAGGAATTGGTTAAAAATTTTTGGTCGATTAGTCAGTTGACTAAAACTATTAGTCGTCAACTGACTAAAAATTGACTAATCGATTAATCGACTAATTGATTAGTCGACTAATCGACTAATCGATTAGTTGACTAATCTATTAGTCGACTAATTGACTAGCTAACTAATCAACTAGTCGATTAGTTGACTAATCGACTAGTTGATTAGTTAATTGGTCGACTAATTGACTAATTGACTAGTCAATTAGTTGATTAGTCGATTAATCGATTAATTGATTAATTGGCTAGTCAATAAATATACAAAAAAATGAATACCAGGAATATAGCAATGAACATATGAAATAGATGATTAATCTTATTGACTAATTGACTAATCGACTAATTGATTAATCAACTAATCGATTAGCTGACTAATCAATTAGTTGACTAATCGACTAGTCGACTAGTCGACTAATTGACTTATTGACTAATCGACTAATCAACTAATCAACTAGTCGACTAATCAACTAATCGACTAATCGATCAACTGACTATAAAAAAATTTAGTCGATTAGTCGACAAATCGTCGACTAATTGACTAATAACTATATGATTCCTATCCTTATATGGAGCAACCTGGGTTTTAAGTAATAACTTTGCTCTAGGTTATTCATATTTCTTGAGATCTCAACACACTCTATCTTTAAACTGGAGTATAACCTGGAATTTTGCTCCAATAACAACTTTAATGGCACATATTATACTCGTGATAAATGATGATACAATTTATATATTCTATATTTATATGAAAGCTTCATACCAAGGACAGAGTGATATTGAAGATTTCACATAGTGTATAGTTATGCTGCAATTTAAATGGCGTTCATATGCAAAATTTTGTATCTTATTAGATAAATGCATATGGCAAAGCATATAGAAATAAATATATATATATGAGATTCAAAATGGAGTCAATTTGGAAAGAAAGTATTCAATTATTATCAAAAATCACCTGTCATAAACTATATGAATGGAATGGTTATAATATCATTGCCAAAATGGAATATTAATTGAAATGTGTGGACATACATTTATTGATGAATTAAAAATGCATATATCATATAATACCTATTAATAATAAATAAATGTTTTAACATTTGATCAATGTCTCCATTTCACCATTTCACTATATACATTAATACAGAATAATTATCTGAAATTAAAGTAATTATCTGGATTATCTGGATAAATTATCTGTCGGATAATCCAGATAAAAATTCTAACAGATTTGAACACATTACCTATAATTAGATAGAACACTGAAATCTGAAATGTTGATTTTCCAAGTTCTCATTTACTCTACTAAATTTAGCAACATCAATCATATAGTACGCTAATACATATCAAATATTCACGAACACATACCTTTAAAAAGTTAGATTCATATACACACTTATGCTTTCCAAGCAAGCAATTAAACATTTACAGTTTGTACATCATATGTATAAATATTCTCACAGCCTATAATTTGAAAATAGCAACGATTAAAAAAAGTATACAACATTTTCTCATCACATGAACAAAATGATTAGTAAAAATGTACAGGACACTTGTGACTGACGATAATTTTATAATAATAAATATAAATAATAAAATAAAAAAAATATATATATATAATTATTATAGAAATAAATATATATATATATACGAGATTCAAAATATGGAGTCAATTTGAAAGAAAGTGTTCAATTATTATCAAAAATCATCTGTCATGAATTATAATATCATTGCCAAAATGGAATAGTAATTGAAATGGTTGAACATACATTTATTGATGAATTAAAAATGCATATATCAGATAATAATCATTAATAAATAAACATTTTAACATTTGATCAATTTCACCATTTTACTGTTTACCATATACATTAATACAGATTATCTATAGATAATTATCTGATATTAAAGTAATTATCTGGATAAATTATCTGTTAAACAAAATTATTATCCATTATCTATATTATCCGGATAATCCAGATAAAAATCTAGCAGTTCTGAACACTAGATTTTCAAGGCAAAAACCCATATATTCATTGGTAATTAAAGTGCTAACTCATTTAGGAAGTTTAACTTACTTCTACAAATTTATCTTTAGCCATGTCAAGCTACAAATGATCAAAAAGTTCAAATCCAAAATAATTAAATCAACATGATCTAATATAATGCTTTATGTCGTATATACATATGTACATAGTTTAAATAAACTTGTATATATATTATCAGACTTTCAAACATGTTTGCAAACTTTTGAACCGGACTCAAACTGGACTCGAACCAAGGCAAAAGTTTGATATTCAAACCCGGACCGAACTGAGCTTTAAAAATAGGTTGAGTTCGAGTCCAGTTTGAATTTCGAACCGGACTTGGACTTGCCTTAAGTCCGGCCTCAGTTCAGGTTTGTCGAAGCCCTACTTTGGATAGTTGAAACATACAACACTGCCTTTAGGGGCTTCTCTGAATATAGTCTAATTATATTAAATAATTTAATACTATCTAATTACAATTTTTTTTTAAAAATAGAACTTAGACTAATTTATAAATCTGCTATAGTATTAAAACACCTAGATTTAAATATCTAAAATTGTATTAGTTGCCTAGTAAAGAGCAGTTATTAGTATTTTTTATCTAGAAGGCTATACAAACAGTTGCATGAATAGTTTGGGTGCATATAAGTTTGTTAAGTATTTTGATATTTATTATTAGCCAAAACTTTTCTAAAAATACTATTTTTGGGTTTTACAAGAAGATAATTTTAATCAATATGGATTTTAGAGTTGGTAATATAGTGCTAAAAACCTATACTCAACAGTTATACAAAGTGGTTCAATTTTTTAAATAGCTATAACTTTTTATCTAAGAGTTTTTTAAAAAAATCTGATTGGTAACTTTGTAGACTATATTAGCTCAACATGTATGCCAAATATTTTTTCAAAATCTTATTACTATAGAGAGTTGATGTGTTTTGAAAATTGAAATTTTATATGTAAATTTATAAATTTACATAACAAAATTTCAATTTCAAAATGCATTAACTTTTATAGTAATAAGATTTATATATTACAAACTGACTTTGTAGCCAAATTTTATCAGATTTGATAGATTATCAATTTTGATAGAATCAGATTTAGAAGGTTTAACTATAGATATAAGGTTTAGAATAAGGTTAATATAGAGCTTTGTATTTTGGTAGAATAGAAAATAATAGAGGTTTTTGAAAGTAGTTAGAGAATATTGTAAGAATTGTTTTTTTAACTTGGTACTATTTAGTGAGGAGATTATTGTTTGTAATAACCTATTAATATAGATCTTAGTTAAATTTGAATTAAGTATATTTTAAAGAAAGTTTGGGGTTTTGCGTAAATAGATAGTTACTGGTATTAATATTTTTTTGAATCTCTTTTAGATTTTGGTTTTTAAGATAATTATTAAGATTATTTTTGATTTGTGAAGTTCTTGTTTTGCTTGTTCTTTGTAAGTTTAAAATTTGAATATGCTTGTATAATATTAAGAAATATAATTCCTATAATTTGGTCAAAATACAGGTATATTAAAGAATTTATAAAAGTTTAAAATTTGTTTATTGAGAAAATAATAGTAGATACTTAAGGTTTGTTGTAAAATTTAAAATAATACAATATGAATTTTTTAAAATAAATAAACTTTGTAGATGCATTGTAAAATTAGGGATTGGAACCATTTAATCATTTTTAAATTGCTCTATAGTTCCGGGCAGAATTATGTTGGTCGTAGACTGGAATTAGTTTAATGCTGGCCAAATTAAACAATTAAACGGTTAAATGATTAAACGATTAAGAAAAATTTTAGGCAGTTCCAATCCCTATGTAAAATATTTTATAAAATTTTTTCTAAATTTTATTAAGATCTTAATGCTATATAATTCTAAAATTGAGTTTTTTAATTTGTTAAGTTGAGTACAGTCATACCTAAGTTATATTACTCCATTTTTTCAGAACATTTTTGGAGATATAACTAAAGTGGGGAGGGATACAACTCAATACATAAAACATATAAAGCAAATAAAAAAAAGAAATTTATCTTATTTAAATCTGGGTATATAACTAAAGTTGGGATATAAGCCAGTGGGGATATACCCAGGTATGATTGTATTTGTATAGTTTTGTATTCTTTTACGTTTTCTTTGTTTGTATTTTTTATAAGAATTTTTTCTGATATTCTAATTTAGAATATAAAGGTTTAGGAAGAATAACAGTTAATTCAAGAAGACTAGCTATATATTGAAATTTGTAGGAATTTTTTGCAAAATATCTGTACCCTCTATAGTTGTGATAAATAGATTAATCTATATTTGATCAACATGACTTAGAGAATTTGTATAGTAGAATGTGTACTTTGGTATTTGTGGATTAAACATAGAGTATGTATCATTTTTGATTCTTTTTTGAATTTGAATAAATAGAAGTAGGATTTTTGATAATTTTAATAAAATCTATATTCTTCTGACAAAATCTTATTTATTTTATCCTAAAAATTGTTTCTATATCAATCCTGATAAACTTTATCTTGCCAAATTGTTATACATCTAACCTATTGCACTTGTTGCATGGTTGGTTGTATAATTATGTTTTTCCTAGTAGTAATTCCATACCTTGTACATTGCATTACCAGTCCCACTAACAGCATTAATTAATATGTTTAGAAGTAATTCCTGATTACTGATTTAACTTGGTGTTAGTTATAAATGATGCATAAAAAGTATATTTTGCAATTTACGATTCTTTAATAAACAAACTTTGTCCATTATTAATCAAAATATTCAAAATAAAAGTATTTGAATAAAATCATCATTTAAGTTTATTTAAATTCTATTATAGCTTATATCAATATATTTCCAATAAAACTTTAATTTCAATGTACTACAGGATTTGGAATGAAATTTAAGATTTGTGATTAAATTTTTTCTATTTGGGATTTATTTAGTTTGGATAAATTATGGTGATTTATAGTTTGGCGGCACGTATAATCATGTCTCTAAAGATATTCAATTAAGTGGCTTTAGCAATGACGAGTTATTGTAATGTGTAATTTTGGAGCTCCGATAACCTTTATTGCTACAACACTAAATCGCAAGCATGATTCTGTATCTTAATTTTTAACCTGATATAGAGAAAAAGAAAAATATGAAACTGCCTCATATTCGGAAATATCATCAGTTATAATTACTACGGATAAACAAAATCTTATTAAAGCAGTAATTTCATTAATATGCTCTTAATAAAATTTAGCTAATTACAGTTTTAATGTTTCACAAGAATAATCTTGCACAAGTACGGATATGGGTGTTATGTTTTTTATTGATTATTTTTTTTATTTTTATTTTGTTTTTACATGTAATCGTAATATTTTTGGAGGTCACTGTACAGTACACATGCATATAGTAAAATCACATGAAGATGCAATGTATTTATCTAAAGCCGTAGGCATTATTCGTGTATTCTACACATAGGTCTTGTAATATAATATACATTAAAAATGAATATTGTGTCCATTCTTTAATACTTCGGTATGACTGACTAGTTATTATCAATTTATTGTTCGGTAAAATTTGACGCATCAAACTGGTTAATGTTCAAAAACAGATGCAGAATTCTAGATGTAAGTATTTGCAAAAATTGAAATAATATACAATATTGTACAATTATAAAAACGTTTTTTGTGATTTATCATCGTATGCTCAATATTATATACTTACAGTATTTGTCTTTCAGTTTATCATATTTATCATCATTTTCTTTTTCGCTAATCGTTTGATCAAATAATTAACCGATCAGATTAAAATGGGAATATTTCTTTCTAACTGATCACAATAGGAATTTCTACTTTAATAATATTCCATTGTTCTGAACCTCTCCTTTTTAATAAATCTTAGTTATTAGAATAAAATTCATTACCGATTTTAAATTAAATGTCGGAGATGATGCTGAAATCGGATGATGCTGAAATTTTGATCTATTTTGTATGAAATTTTAAAATTTTTTGGAGGCGATTTTTCGGTTTTGTCTTATAGTGTTAGATAAGGTTTAAGGGCAGATTTGATATTTAAAGAGTACAGGGCTTATAGTTTCAAATCGAGACCCCAAATTTCGGCATCATTCGATTACAGACAACATCATCCCCGACATTAAAATTTCAAAAGTTAAATTCACTCAAAATCACAAAATAATAGTCTAATTTCTAATATATCAAATAAAATGACCTTTTAAACTCGCTATAATCAACTATTTAATTGATTTTCTAAACTTTATGTTCTTAATTTTATGTGCAACTATCTAACTTTGATAATAATATTGAATTAGATCATGAAAATGATATCTAAATTAAAATTTGCAATCTTTATCGATTGATTACATTATTCAAATATATGTTAGTGTAATGAAAACATATATATAATTTTGAATGTACATAGATCGTAAAAAGGCACTTAGTTTAACGTAAATTTCAACTTTTTGACAAATTGTTAGCTAAAATCAAGATGTCCTTGCGTAATATTAAAATTTTTAACGAAATAAACTATACTTTAATGCGAAGACATTCTCTGGAAATGCTAAAAAATTCTCTTAATGAATCACAAAAAAAAATTAATAAAAATGAAGATAAGCACTTAGTTATGGTCATTGAGAAAGCAATTAACAATCTCAAAGATCATTTTTGTGAGTATAAAAATTATACCGGAAATACAAAAGAACTTCCTTTCGTAATTAAATGTGAAGAAGATGATAAAAAAAGCCACAAAAGGAAATACTTATCTAAAGAATGTAAAGATGAAAATGAATCAATATGCACTAAAAAGGTCAGACTAGGTAACTACAAAATCTATATAATTTACGGATTCACTCATATATAAGATAGTTAAAACTTTTTCATTGCGATTCAATAAAAAATTTAGAGAATATAGAAAAAGGCGTTAAAGTATCAAAGACATGTAGAAATATTACTAACGGTAATTATAAGAATTATATAATCTAGATTTGTTTTACTGTATTAAATTACATAATTTACTTAATTTATCGTTGAAGTAACAAAAAATTTGAGACGAGATTTACCACCTGTTCTCAAAATCCATGACTCTTTGTTTTTAGAGATGGCAATGTGCCGTTCTTTGCATAAAAAGTCTTGGGAGGCCCTAGAGTTTTTAGGAGACAGAGTGCTTACGTCCTGTCTCTTTAAAATATCTGAACCAAAATACCTCCAAAAGCATTGTGCAGATACGATTGAATTGAGCGTAAGGAATATTGTTACCAATAAAATTTTGGCTGCATATTCCATCACACTTGGAATTCATAAATTCAATGGTATAAAGTCCTCAGAAATAAAGAAAGTTCATGCTGATGCACTCGAAGCATATATTGGTGCATATTATCTAATAAGTGGGGAACTAGCCTTATGCAGGTATCTTGATAAGCTAATGACTCCATTATTAGATCTAATAATTGATGGTATTGCATCCGGAAATAAAATTCTAAATGATTCATATAAGATAGCATCTGAATATTTTGCGATGCCATGAATTCGAGACGGCAATCGTTTTACTTAGCTAGAATACATGATTGTATCATTTATTAACTTTTGTAATATTGTATACTTATTTCTAGACTAAAGCCTTGTGAATTAGATAAACTAATGTAAAGGTGTTGAAAAAATAGCTCCATTTTTGATGCATATTAAAATGTACAATCTTATAAAAATTTGTAATTTTAACTCTCATCGGTGAACCATAAAACTCTATACATTATTTTAGAACGTTCTATTAGGTTGATATATTTAAATTATATTAGTTAGTAAATAACCTTATCAATTATATTCAATTTAATAAAGTTTGTTTTTATATATATCGCCTTATTATATTAAAAATTTTCAACCTGTGTATGTTAGCGACTAAGCAAAATAGTAAGCTTGTCTGTAATTTTGTGTTAGCCAAGATCAATTTTATTTAGAGGTATGTACTAAATACCAAAATTATCGTTACAATGGCAACTTTATTACAAGTTATCGTGCAAAATCATATGATCATGAAAAAATTTCTTATTGTTATTTTTTGTATGTTATTACGTAAGCACAACAATCCCAAATTAAACCTCAGTTAGCCAATCAAAACTTTTAAATCATGATCATAATTGCACGATAACATCGATATTGGATCATGCGATGATAAATATCACAAAATTCGTTCTGTCGGAACAAATGATTGGTCAAAACTTGCCGCTACGCGGCACGTGTCAGCCAATCATTTGCTCCGACAAAAAAATTTCATGATATTAATCGTTGCATGACCAATATCTTATAACTCATTGATTTCTTTTTTTTTGTGCTAATTTAGCCAATAGGATACTTTTTACATAGTCCGGCAGATATCATGATTATTTATTAACTGAAGTATTTAAAATATACTTTTTTTTGTTTACTTAAGTTTACTTAATTGGTAGATTACTTTTAATTAGGAATTCTCATATTTTTTCTCAATGTAATTGACTAATATCATAATTAAAATTTAGTACAAGTATTATAATCAATTGAAGTAATTTTTACTACAATTTTGCCAAAAACTCACAGTAAAATTCGGATATTAAATTTTAGCGATCAGCACAAACTGACAATAAAAAGAAAGTCGCAACCTTTTTTATTTCAATTATAAGACCACTTGATAGCTAAACTATTTATACTAATTAAAATTGCGCTCCACCTATTAATTTATGTGCTTTAGAACAATTTAAATCTTTATTCAAATTAATTTGATAGCAAAATATAGCATTATTTATTTATTAATTTCTAACTTAAATTTTTTATACTACTTAAAGCTATATATATAAAATGATTAGTGGATGATTAATTATTCATTACAATAATCATCTTCATTATCATCACTATCATCACCACCTTCATTACCAGCACTATAGTGATCATCCATATCTATACCATATTTTACTTTTTTAATTTTGGGTGTGTAGGTAGATGATTCTCTTGATTTTTCCATCCACGTGGGGAGCTTCGGTAAGGTCATGGTAACATTATCACAAATTCCTGGTGAGTTATCCACCAAATCCTTTATAATTAGACCGTCTTTACAAACTACTTCACGCAAATAAACTAGAAGTTTAAGTGCGTTCAGTAGCTTGTCAGAATCATCTCGTAAACTGAATGTTGCAACATCTCGATCATAAGCAAATAAGATTGCTGTCCTATCATCATTATAGAATGGCCTTAATATCCCCAAGCTAATAATTGAGTTACTTATGAGACCAACATGCACCCTTACTTCTAGCACCTTTGATTCTGGAACTAATGAAAGAAGACGGTTTAGTTCGAATGCTGCCTCAGCAGCAACAACTGCATGATCTTTATGGATTTCTCGATCATGCCTTTCGAACTCAATAATAAAAAATGGAAAAAGTCGATTTCTTCTTTCATCTTTAACAACTGCAACAAAATCACAATAAGAAGAGCCACTTCCAAAATGTTCTGGAACTAATTGATGATACTCCCAAATAGGTTCAAAATGAACCAAATTATAAATAAACGCATCAGAAAGTATCCTGCTCCAAAGCTGGATTTTGGAATGACTTTCTGATGGGCCACTTTCCAGCCAAAGGCTTGATGCTGGACAGTATGAAAGCACCGAATTAACCGTAGTTGATGCTGCATATTGAATCAATTATATAGTCCTTTTGTAAGCCAAATAATCTTTTTAGTGATTCATATATGGAGACCGCATTTCCAATTTTTTCTTCGTAATTTAACAGCTTCAATGGAAAAGCATCAACTTGGCATAGATTAATAGCAGGCCTTGAGCAACTGGGTTTCTGCAAGGCTATTCCAAATAGCTCACTATCAACTATAGACCATTTCAAAAGTTGAAAAAGGTGTCGACCTGATCGAGACAACGCTTCTATTTGACTTTTTTGTCTTTTGAGCAATATGTCATAATATTCCTTCATTCCAGAGACATCATAGCAAATTGACAGCATTTCATCGTTATCATTATTATATGGCCTCTTACCAAGAATGCTTATGTGTGAACTAAATTTCACATCTTTTTTTGTCTTTGTGTTGACGAAGACATACTTGACAAGTTATGAAAAAATTAAATTCAAAAAAAAGAATAAAAGCTATCCTTTTCTGATAAAAGGAATGAAAGATATTTATTTAAAACCTTTTCTGATGAAAGAAACGAAAGTTGCTTACTGTATATAGATCCTTTTCTGAGAAAAAAATGCAGAATAAGATCGAAACTAATATCGTATTACTATAAAGAAATTAAGGAACAAGGAAAAATAATCAATTTAAAAAAAAAAATTGAATAAAAACTAAGTATAAGATGAAACTAATATTAAGAACAGAGAAAAATAAACAAAAAAAGTAGTTGAATATAAATATCAAAACAAAAACATACAGTTCCAGACAGCATAAGATATCCACTATTTTTTTAAGCGCCAAATTTAGAGTAAGGACAATATAAAACATCCACTTTTTATTAAAGGCGCCAAATTTAAATAAGGACAGCTTAATACATCCAATTTAAATTATAATGTGTTCCAAATTTAAATAAGTACTGTATAAGGCATCCAATTTATAATTATAAGTTGCGTCAAATTTACTAATTTAGCTAGTTTATTATTAAAAATTACATGTGTACGTAATTAACCTGCTTTTAATAAATCGGGTAAAATTTACCCAAATTTATTTCTATTATTTTACTATATTTGTTAAAATTATATTCGCATCTAACCAATATTTCTAATCGTTTGTTTCATCTTTATAAAGCACTTTAAATATTCGCAATTGATTTTTACTCGATTTTCTTTCATTCTTTATTCGACTTATAATTTAATTTGCATGAGTGCTGCAAAGAAAAAAACCTGCAAATTTTATAAAATTTGCAGGTTTTTTTTTTGCGGCACTCATTTATGCAAGTTTCAAGTTTCTTAATAAATTTCGTGCAGTATTAATAAGCCAGGTTTATTAACGAATTTCAGTCTTATTACATAAGGCTATTCTAAGCAAAAAAAAACAAAAAAATGCTTTTTCGCTCTCTAATTTAAATTGCATCAACGTGGTTCATGATGTCTTCATTAATTGTTCGATGCTTCTTATGTCTTCTCACTGCATATTCAGCAGCTTTTCCCGTCAAGCCATGTCGATAAGCATCCATCCATCTAAACGACAATCTAGCAAATGAACGGATTTGTTCAAGTGAAATAGAATTAAAAGCCTCAATAATCGTTTGTCTAAGCATTGGAAAAGAATATTTGCAATTGTCCCGTGTATACTTTTTGGCAGCCCCCCAATACATTTCGATATGGTTAAATTCGGGGTGGAACTTGGGATAAAATATGACCTAAAAAATTTTTAAATAAGGAATAAGATAGCCAAAAAAAAAAAAAAAAATAAATTAGCAAATAAATAAAATAAATAAATAAAAAAGGGTTACTTTATGACCACGAGATTCGATTTCCTGCTGAACTTGACCGCATTGTGCAAGAAAATCGGGTTGATTAGCCATCAGACGGCGTGCACAACAATTGGTAATATTAGGGTTTGGCTCCTTTTTGCATGAAGCACATTCTAAGATCATTCCTTCTTGCCATAGTCCTCTTTCATCCAGAACCCACTTGAGCCCTTTTGGCTGACCACGTAAATTGATATTCGACTTTGTCTTATTATCATAAATGATGTAATCTTCTTCAATTACCATTGATTGACGGTTCCCATTCCATACAGTATCCCGCATTTTCGGAACTGATCCACCTGGAAAAAGGTTCATTTTTGAAGACAAAAGGGCATTCTCAGCAAAAGCCGTATGAGCGGTGGCATTGTCGAAAGCAAAAAGACCTGTAGACAAAAATAAGATATAAACATTTATAAAATGTTTTTAAATTACTTTTATTAAATAAAATGTTTTTAAATTACTTTTATTAAATAAAATTTTTTATTTAATCTATTTTCTATCCTACCTACACATCCTGGATGTGTTCTTTCAAAAATATCTATTGCCCGTCTAACTTGAATAATAAGCTTTTTTGCATCCCAATACCCATCATGACGCGACCCTAATACCATCATTGCACGTGCCTCTTCAAGATCATCCCTAAGTGGTCCGATCGTTTCCGTTAAAAAATCGCTAACATGTATACCAAGACCCATTCCTTTCTTCCTTAATGGTTGCTCCTTTTCCGGGCCCCACATTGCACGTGGTCCATCATTAACGTGGAAGGTGGATTCGTCATGGGTTACCCAAATATGTTCCTTTTCTCCATCAGCTAACAGCGGGTAAGTTCTAATTTTACAATCTTCATCGTACCATTTGGACATAAGCTGTTCATATTCACTAACTTTCTGAAGGAAGACTTGGCGATAGGCAACCACATCTGGTCGTTCGTGACCATCAATGTAAACACCTTTCGAATAACGTTTATAGTGGAAACCAAGTTTATGTAACCATCGGCGGGCCGTTCGAAGAGAGATCTGTTGTACTGATTCGATACCCAATTGTGGGATAATTTGTTGCTCAACATAGTTTTTAACCATTATTGGATTTATTTGGAACTTCTGGGAACGCAGGTAAGCAGCCAACTTGAGTGAGACTAATTCATCGTTAAGCAAGCTTTTTGAAGGGAACTTGCCACGACAGTGCTGAATTAGTTCTCCTGTAATTATGTAAAAACAGTAATTAATTTAATAATAAAAAAAAAATAAAATTAAAAATTAAAAAAAAAATTGTTCAATAATAAATAAAAAATAAGAACATACCTTTCATACAAATATTCGCCCATTTCCTAACACACTTTGCGAACTATGGTCCACCTCCAATTACCTCAGCAACCGCCTCTGAAGCTTCGATTTTTTTTTTACCATTGAATAACAACCGAAGAAAATATAAAGTTGCTGTATAACGGGCTTTCTCAGCTTCTGAGAGTTTTTCTTCACGAATTACTTTGTTTACAAACTCAATTGCATTAGCAATTTTTTTCTTTCTCAGTCATGCCCTCATTATCATCCTCGTTATTATCCTCTTTATCATCCTCATTATTATCCTTGCCCTGTTCATTTTCATAAGAAGTGGAAGAAAAAAACTGTAAAATTGATAAAGATCCTACTGCAGCTTCTCTCAATGTTTTATTTTTTCGCTGCTTTGTTCGTTTTGAATTTCCTACATAAACAGCTGGATGGCTTCTTTTTTTAAAACTGGCAGCCGATGCAGCAAGAAGTTGTTTAATAACTAAATTTACTCCATTGTCGTCATCATCGTCTTGAAAATAATCATTCTCTTGGGTGTCATAATCAGAACTAACTAAGCTATCAGTTTCTGATTCGTCACTTAAGACAAGGTCAACGGCCTTGCTTGCTCTAGTGGTGCTTGCTCTGGTGGTGCTGGTTCTGGTGGTGCTGGTTCTGGTAGTGCTGGTTCTGGTGGTGCTAGTTCCGGTGGTGCTGGTTCTTTTGGTTATGGTGGGGCTGGTACTGAAGTCGGCATTTGCCAACCGTACGGATCGAGCTAAATTTGCTCTTTCCTTTTGCTGTTGTTTCAATGTTCTTTTTGACATTTTTTTTGATTAAAAAAAAGATTGATAACGATTTGATCCATTTAAATCTTTCCAGATATCTAATTTTAATTGGTCATACCCGATCGGCATGGTCACGTGATCACAGCACATCGACTTTTATTGGCTTGTCCCTTATAATCACATGCGCCAAATTCTCAACCTACATATAAAATTGCTAATCTTTAACCCGTTATAACTTGGTCAAAAATAAAAATAAAAGAAATTCCTCTTACAGAAATATAGTTTGACTAAAAAACTATTAATTTGTAAGAGGATTTTTTTTAAAAATAATTTATGATTGAGTTATATTATTTTTTACTAAGCTAAAAAAATAGGATATCTTATGCTGTCCGGAACTGTAGAAGATTACGATAATTTCCGGGATCGACATTACAAAAATAATCACGAATTGTGTCACCCTCGATATAATCACCTGATTCTATATATAAAAGACCTTCTAGCTATATCAAAAAGTGGCTTTTACCCTAACCCTAACCACGAGATAAAAATATTTTTTTTTGTTAGTGGTTTATAAATGCTTCTTGCCTCTGGCCGCTTATAGCATTTGATTGTTTTGATTACGTAGTGTCAATTGGTTATACAAGATTTGGGTATGGGGTCACGTAGATTTCAGCATCATCCGATTTCATGATATTTGTTCTTCAATTTTTTACAGATTTTGGGACAACATACTCAGTAATTCTAGTGTCTTAGTGCTAATTAAAGTTAATGATTCTACTTTCGTTGTCTAATGCATTTATAATATATAAATATTGAACAACAATAATAGGGTTTCGCATATGCCCATGTTGGATCTTGTGATGTAATTAGTAACGAAGATTGGCCGGGAAAGAAAGGTCTTTAAAAACTCCTACTGTATTACAATATGATGAAAATTTTGAACAAGTTATTTTATGGGATTTGATGCTTTAGCTAGCGAACCTACAAAACGTCGAAAAAAGGTTTAACCCAATAAATCAAGTCCTGTTGAGCTCTTCAAATTCCACTTAGGAAATATTCCAAAGAGCAAAAACCAGTACTACCTTCAAATTTTACTTCAGAAAGAGCTATTACTGATTACCTCTGAGAAATAGGTGCGTTGTTAAAAATTTTATATAAAAAATTAGGATTTAACTTATTAAAATTAATTTTTATGCAATTATAGGCGAGGTAAAATTATTTTTTTTATCTCATATTTTAAATAAAGAACTTTTTTTTTATGCAATTATAGGCGAGGTAAAATTATTTTTTTATCTCATATTTTAAATAAAGAACTTTTTTTTATTCTTATACTTTGAAGATATTTTTTTAATTTTACAGATTATTAAGAAAAGGTTGAGCGTCATCGGCCAGGAACCGATTTTTTTAAAGGGCACGCTTAATAGTCACGGTACCCGCAGGTAATTTATTAACATATGTATAGTATTCTAAATAATTTAATGAACCAATATGATATTGAATTTGAAGAATTAAAGATTTACTGAAGAGTGGACATCGATCATGAGGCAATGTATGTATGAGGCTAATTTAATTGATAACTCTGGCACACAAAACCTAAAGTTTAGCACCGAACGTAAGTGAGCACATAACATTATTTTCCAGGGTAAAAATATATACATATTTTAATATATTAATTTAAAATGCTTATTAATATTTTAGCTGAAGCTGCAGCCGTACATTGTATGAAAGAGTTAAACCAGCATGTGGCTAAAAACTGGAGGTAAGAATTTGATATAATTCAAATTTTATACTGTAATAAACTTTAATTACGAAATTTATCTATTTTATTTATTTATTTTTATATCAATAAGATAAATATTTAGTTGTTGACTGTGGTGGTAGAACAATAGATTTGACAGTCAGAAAACTGCTTGACAGTAATCAGCTAGGAGAAGATACAGAATGTTCTGGAGATTTTTGTGGAGGTGCTTTTAAGATAAAGAGTTCTTAAAATTTCTTGAGGACAAGGTTGGAAGATACGCTATGGAAATTTTTCATAAAACATTATAGTCAACTTAGTTATATGATTTAACAATTTTGTGAACGTGTCAAGACTCGATTTACTGGAGAAGATCAAAATTCATAAAATATAGTTTGGATATTGAGAAAACATGTCCAGCTTTAAAACAATATGTTAGCAGTAGTGCTAGAGATGAGTTAGAAGATGAATGGGAGATCGATATTAATTTTGAAACTTTTAAATCAGCAAAATTCTTCAGTTAATAAGTATTCAACTTGATAAAAGTAATGCACTGTAATGTTTTTGGTTGGAGGTTTTAGTGAGTCTAAATACCTTCAACAAAGAATTAAGCAAAGGCTTTCAGAGTGTAAAGTTGCAATTCCACACTGCGATAGCACGTGGGGCAGTTGAGTATGGGAAATCGTGTATTAAAATGGACCTATAGGGTTGCAGTTCATCCAAAATTTCAAGAAGGTGATTCTCTATCGGCAAACAATCAGATGGGTATACAGAAGTTTTGTTTGATGGCTAAAAGAGGCGCCAAGTGGAAGTAAATCAACAATTTTCCAGCATGCAGGTTCCAGTTAATCCGGATCAAACAGCAATACCTTTTAAATTTTATTATACTGCAAGGAAAACAGCCGAATTTTGTGACAAGACTGAAATGTATAAATTGGGAGAATTTTATGTTGATTTACCGGACACTCATTTTGGTCTCGATAGACCCGTAACACTTTATTTATGTTTTGAAGCAATAGAAATCATTGCAATAGCAAAGAATGAAACAATTGGAACGGAATATAAGTGGATCTTGAATTTTCTAGTTATATTAGGGTTAGGGTATGGATAAAGTATTATTATTTATTATCATTTTTTGCGTAATAAATAATAATAAGTAAAGAATTATGATATAAGCAAAATTTTGACCTGATCAGTAAATTATGACTTGATCAGTAAATTATTGAGTTTAAAATTTACCATTGCATTTGTAATAATAATTATTCGTTATAGGGAATAATTAGTAATAATATGTATGTGTAAATATTGAGATAAAAATAAGTACGGTAATTATTACTTATTATTACCTTGCCCATCTCTTCGTATGGGCGTTCATATTATAAAATCAACCCCAAATGTTGATTTTATATAAAAATTCAGAATCCACTTAAAATTAAGTTTCTCCCTATAAAATTTTTATTATATTGACTAAATTGTACTGGTGAATAAATGTTATAAAAAATAGTTTTTATTTATAGTGTCAAAAATTGTTCACAGAAATGATTATTATGCATTTTACTCTGAAATTTGTATATTTTAAATTAATGCATATTCGAATTTGATGATAAAATTAATGTGCAGCTTAAATTAAAAAAAATTTATTATTAATCATAATGCAAGTTCAATTAATATTATTATTAATTAATAATAAAAATATATAAACGATACAAATTTGACCCGTTTAGAAATTAATGAATATATTAAATTATCCGAATTATCCGAATTATCCGAATTATTCAGGAATTTATTATATATCAACGAATCAGCGTCTGATAAATGCAGTGAAGCTTCCTCCCTTGAAGTTACAATGTGCATTTAGTGAACTATAAAATATTTATATGAGGTTAAGCTTATATTTTAATCAGAATCTGGACTTAGCTGTTAGCTTTTAGGGAAGTTAAACTCAGTAAATCTAGTCCATCTCAGACGATCATTTGGCCGAATTTGAGTCATATCATTTAAGGAATAAAAAGGACGAATTTAGCCAGAATTATAATAGGTTTTAAGCACATATTTTAATACTAATACTATTTTTTTAATTATATAAGAACGAATGAACCTTACTTAATGGACATAAATAATTAAATGAAAAAAAATTATAAAAAGTAAATTTAAAAAATTTTGACCAGTTTGTTAACCTTTTCGTAATAAGACAATATCTCATCAAGCAACTATTTAAATTTAAAAATAGAGGTCAGTCCTGTAATCCGTAGTAATGAATAGAATAGAGAGCTAATATACACGTATATTACTTTCCTTTGTTTAAGTTTCTAAATATCAATAGTTCCATTTAGTAACTATTATATCAATTTATAAAGTAAAATGCATATATATTTAACAAATTTGACTAATATGATTTAGTGCCACAGTCACGCGCATTGTTCCCATCTTAAAATGCCAAAGACTTAGATGAGCACTTCTGGCATAATTACGTTAATGTTTAATTAAAACCAGTTTTTCATAATTTTATACTACCTGACACTCTACTACATTGCTGGTCACGGGTAAAATGTCATTGTGACTAGATTTGTAAAATTTATTTTATTAACCGTTAAATAAAAATTTATTCTCACAAAAATTTGTAACAATGAAAAAAAATGTCTGCACTGCAAGCAAAAGTAAAACATAATGAAGGCAAAAAACAAGAGATTGAAAATTCAAATTTTTGCGCAATTGGCTTAAACCACTTCTTCATTATTGGGAAAAGACCCTATCTAGTTTTAAAAATTGAAAAATAAATGTGCTTGAAATAGGGGCTTTCGAAGGAAGATCCACTACTTGGATTTTAGAAGAATTATGTAAAGATCCTGAGTCTAAATTAATTACTATTGATATTTTTGTAAAAATATTTCCAAATAATGATAATGAAGCAACATTTCATGAAAAAGTTAAAAAAAACTCATAAAGAGAAGCAAATCAAGTTATCAAAATTAAGTCATTTGATGCACTTATCAATCTAAATCATAAAAAGAAGATGAGTTTTGACTTCATTTATATTGACGGTTCTCATGAATCTCATGATGTGTTATCAGATACTGTTTTATCATGGAATCTTTTGAAAGGAGAATATGATTCTTGACGATTATAAAGAAGAATATCTTAATCCAAGAATAGCAATTGATTCATTTCTCAAATGTTATCAGTCACAAATTGAATTAATTTATAATCGTTTTCAAGTGAAAATTAGGAAATTTATTAAAGAATGCACTCAAACTATCAGAGATGACAAAACAATCCCTTGATACTTAGTTGTAAAGAAATGTTTTTGCGAAATATTCTCAATAGCTTATTTTTTAAATTCTATTAATATCTTATTATGCAATTACAACAATTAAATCGAAATAAATATACATATTTTTTTTGAATTAAAATAAAAAAAAATCTTAAAATATTTTGTTAACCTTTTTTTTTTAGAGTTAAATTTTTAACAGATTTAAAATGTTTAATAAATATAGTCCTGAATTTCAACATTAAAAGATCGTTATATCATAGTATTATGTGCTATAGCATTCGTCGCTTATATTTTGTCTGGTAAACACATATATAAGGTATGTAAAACCAAATAATATATGCACCCATTTATTGCTTTGTAGGCTTGCTTTTGAGAGTAAAGGCTACTATCAATAAAGCCGCAATGCACCAATATTTTTTTTTTGCATGCAATATAATGACAAATAACACATGGCAGGAATTTTAGGCCGTGAAATATTTTTTTAAATAATCAAAGAGAGAGAGATACGTGGTAGGTGGAAGATTCAAATTAACGCACACAATATGAGGATATTTCGTTTCATCTAAATTAATGTGATTATTTGAATTATTTCGATAAAAAACCAAAATCGTTTCATCCAAGAAAATTTTTTTAACATTATTTTTAATCCATTCAATATTTTCCTCAAATTCTGATATATTAGTAAATGCTCCATTCTGAATATCTGAAATTATAAGGGATTTGTTATTATTCTGAAAACGAGTGTGACAGATGTAATCAATCCCATAGTATGGGAAATCATATGAACTTTTTTCACCATTTTTTCCCTTAATATTGAAATCAGTCGCGATACGTTTGATATCTTTTAAATTAAACGATGATTTTAATTTTTCAGATATAGAGTCGCGACGTAATATGGGTAATTCGATTAGATTATATATCTCTGTTTCAATTTCAAACTTCTGAACGATATCCATTGGATCTTTTACATAAAAAATATTTGGTAATTTGAGAAGACGCTTTGTAATATAATCAGTTGGATTACATGTACAATAATAAAATTTAAAATAATCTTTTTCAAATTTTGGCACATGTTTATCCATGAACTCGTCAAATTTATCGTTGCAGTCTTCGGGTGTATTAGATTTGGACCAATAACGAACTGTAACGAAAAAGCGCTTCCTTCGATATGCTCCAACAATCGAGGGACCGATGACTGATTCAATGATTAAACAAGGAATGTTATTGTTTTTTAAGGTTTGATATGTGTGGATTCGGCCCACAAGACCCTTATCCTTATATGTATACATAGATTTTTCATGATCATATTCGATTATGTTCTTATGTGAATCCATAAGGAGGACTTCTGAAGGATATGAATCCATAAGGAGGACTTTTGAAGGATATGAATATGGGTTTATAATTTTTTTGGTTTAATATCAAAAAATATTTTTTTATTTATTCTGATATTCCGTTTTGTTTTAAAAAAATATATTTTATTTATTCCCCATTGTTACACTATAAAGATGATAGTCGGGGTTATTAATTTAGTATGAAGATATGTTCATTCAAGATTAATTAATATGAATATAAATGCATAAATGTATATCCGAAATCATGTATTTAAGAAATAGCAAAAGACCATTGATAAATATTAGAAGTCGTACTGTATGCCCTTTTGAACTTCTCATAATAAAGAATATTCATCATTCTAATACCCCGTTTACTATCCTGTCTGAGACTATTCTGGTGGATTCTGGTATGATTCCCCGAAAGTTAGTTACCCGCCAGCTCATTTTACCGACCCCATATCCCCGACAGAATGTTTCACCTACAGCACTTTTTGTTGACAGAATCTTTCCTCGACATGACATGTTTCGACATTCCCTTTTCTAGACATCTCATATTTTCGACAAGACATTTATCTGACATGACATATTTCTAATTTGACTTTTCTCCGACACTAAGTTTATTGAATGCACTTTTTCCGACAAGAACAATAAACCCAGTATCATCGCATCACGTGAAAACATGCACTACGTCATTTGTTTACTAGCACTATCAACTCGGCCTAAATTATACTATCATCTAACCCTAATCTAGCCCTAACCCTAACCCTAATTTAGGCCGAGTGCTTAATCATGTGATGTGATGAACACGAATATATCACTCTACCTATTTAAACGAAATTCTAATCGGGGAAAGATCTTGTCGGAAAAAGATGTCGGAAACATGTCATGTCGGAAAAATGTTCTTTCTGAAATACGTCATGTCAGTAAAATGTCTTTTCGAAAATATGTCCTGTCAAGGAAAGGGGAGGTCGAAAACATGGTATGTCGAGGAAAGATTCTGTCAACAAAAAATGCTGTAGGTGAAACATTCTGTCGGGGATATGGGGTCGGTAAAATGAGCTGGCGGGTAACTAACTTTCGGGAAATCAAGCAACAACCGTACCGGCAGGTACGTAATTTATTTAAATTACTTATATCAGGATCGGAAACTGTTATAAGTTTGGAGTGAAAGCATATGAGATAGATATGCTATACCGATAGACAGATTTTGTTTTTGATAGATATATATATATTCCAAAAACGGAATTTTGATATCACTTTGCATAAAATGTTCCGGACAATTATTCAGAGTAATTAATGTAATAAGCCAATATAATATGAATTTGAATGACGAAGTCGATCATGAGACAATAAAAACCAGAATTTTTCGGGACTAAGCAAACTTAAAAAAAATACAACACTTTATTAACAAAAGAATTTACTAGCAAGCGTCTCTTTGTTGAATCACGATTAATCACGCCGAATCACGCAAAACTAAGATGAAGTATTGTATACCGTATAGCAGAAGGTGTAATAAAAATATATTGTATTGCTTAATTTATGAACTTTAACTATATAATTAATTACATTATATATCATGTTAACAAATGTATCTGCATATAAGAATGCTAAGATCGGATCTATGCGTAAATAGTTAATCTATTATAAAAGTTGTAAGAACTTGAATACGATTTACTGATTAATCCGTTTCTGTTTATACTTAATTATTAAATCAAAATTTAATTTATTTGAGATATTGAGACAATATGAAATTATATAAATAAATTCAATTTGTGTTATATATATATAAAAAAAAAAAAAAAGATAAAAGTCATAACAAGTGTTTAAAAAAAGATAGAAATAGCATTGTCGAAAAATCCAGGAAAATCAGAAATAGCATTGTCGAAAAATCCAGGAAAATCAGAAATAGCATTGTCGAAAAATCCAGGAGCGTCTGTCTGTACAACTGATGCCCGCGTGATTACTTGATATTTTTCAACATGTTCGAGATTAGTTCCAATTAAAGGAAAATAACAAATATCGACCACTATTTTATCAAGTTCATCTTCATCTACTGAACAATCCATAAATTCTAGATCGATCTTGTTAGAGTTGTTATACCATTTATATTCAACAATAGGTTCTTGAACATTCAGGCGGAAACAGAAAATCGAAATAATTTCACGGATCAGTTCAGTAGCCGTAGATTTAATTTCATCATTTTTCTGTGGACCTTTTATTGTGCGATATTTATTAAGGTCATCCACAACACGATCTCGTAATTCAATGATAAATGGATGTTCATCTTTGTTAGGAGTTTCCGAAAATCCACGAATTCCAAGAACAGCATAAATTAACTGACGTAATTTAGCGGGTGCAGCTTGAGTAACTTCATCTTTTCCGATGCGATTTGTTGAAAATAAATCTATATATTTTAATAATTTTTTTGTTGTTGAAATCAAAAGTGTTTCCAAAGGTTTCTCTTTTTTATTCTCATTTGTTTCTAGATATAGCTCATTTTCATCGTCGATTTTGAGATATTTATTTGCCTCTTCAATGACCATATCAATTACATGACGTTGCAAGATACCTTTAACTAAGATTCTGCTAGGATTCTCTTCAGCAGACGAGCAGCCATATTTTTTCAAAAGCTCCTTGAAGGCTGTATAATCAATATTGACTTTTTTCAAAGAGCAAAAATTTTCAAGTTGATGTTTTAAATCTTCGATGTCTCTTGTCAAATGACTAATATTATTAGGGTCATTGTCACTAATGCGAAAGTTTTTTGCATCACCCAAAGCGGATTGATATTTGGCAGCTTCTTTTCTTAAGGATTTATTCTCATTTTCCAAATTATGAATTCGAGAATTCGTTGATTTCAATTTTTCTCTAAGATTTACATTTACATTTTGTAGTTGTTCTAAATTTTGGACTTTCTTTTTAAGGGTTTCATTTTCAATTTGTAGTTCTATTCGCTGATTATAAATAAGTTGGTCATGGTCTCTTTCTTGTGCATATGAATTCGTGTTTCTTCTAGTAGGCACGTCAGAAATATATTTTCCTGATGTATTCATCTTAAGATTATTTTTGGTTTGATTATTATTATCTGTGGCTTGGTTTTCATTAGCAAGGAGGCTATGTAATTTACTGTTTTTAATATTTGAAATCTGATTCACAAAATCTTTTATGTATTCAGCAAACTTGTTGTATAGATTAATTTTTATATTATCAGAAGGATTTTCAACTAAATTCTCAGTATTATTTTTAAGATTATTTATTTGTTGAACTGTGCTGGAAAAAATGATTTCGATATCTGCTGACCATTTGTCAAATTGGATGTGATTTGCAGTTTTTAGATCAGAAAGAATTCGTTATTTGTCTGTATTTAAGCTGTTCAAAAGAGCATCCAACCAATTAATGATAAAGGTGAAATTAATTGATCGATTTTTTTTAGGAATAAAATCTTTAGCTTCCTGTTCAATATTAGAAAGAAACCTTTCAAGCTCACGTAATTTTTCAACAAGTAGATGATTTATACAAGGTTCAATATTTTTTTGTTGATTTTCAAAATTAATATTATCAATGTTAATATTTTCAATGTTTTTCTTAAGTTTGTTCATTATATTCTTTGCTTGTGAATTACTTTGATTTAAATTACTAGTAATTTGATTTTGAAACTTATATCCTAATTTATTTGTAAGATTTGGGGGTAATTCTTTTTCTAAAACAGTTTTTACAAATTTATTTATCCATCCATAAAGTTTGATGTAATCAATTTCGTGATCATGGCCGAAATCATCAATAAGTTTCATGATTTGATTTTCTAATTCTGACAAAAAATTTTCAAAAGAATCTAGCCAAGTTGTAAAGTCATAGTGTTCAACAGGATTTACTTTTGGCTTAACATTTGTCACTTGGCTTTTTATTTCATGGATGCTATGTTTAAAATTACATAAAGTTTCATTAAACTTATTTATAGCTTGTGTTGAATCGTAATTTCGACATGATGGAAGTATAGGATAGAGTGAATTATTTTGAGATATTTGCATTTTATCGGCACTAAAATCTAATTTTGAAGAGGTTTAATATATATATATATATATCTGATGTCAATATATCGTTATGCAAAAATTTATAATTTAAAGTTCTACGTATTTGTCAAGTAAAATATTATAATTAATAGGTCATGGTCTTTTTTCTTAATGTGATGTAAGAAAGTAATACGGTATTTAAAATGGAAATGATCTTGTATTTGTTTTGTTAAATAAATTATTATTTTTAATAGATTACTAACTTAGTACAATGAAAAATTCAATTTAGGTAACATAAAGAAATGGTAATACAATGAAGTAGAATTGATGAATCATTAATAATTTTAGCAATTATACAATGGTACAGTATTGTCGCGAAATAACGCATATCTGGCGTTATTGGAATATTTGCACGCTATTTCAGTATTTAGAGTACATTTGCGTATGGCGTTAAATAGAACATTCGATTTTATATAAATAAACATTTTATTGTCGAAAAAAAAAGTATCAAATTAATGGTTTCATTAAATTTTAATTTCGATAATTTAAGATCTATTGGGTTGGCAAATGACAATTTCATTTAAATTTTTTCGTGCCAAATGACAAATTAGTGACAAATAAATAGGTCATTTGTTATCTTTGTCATTTTAAAAATAACATAAATGATCTCAGGATCTTTGCATTTTTAAATATAACCAATTTTTGTCATTTGTCATTTACCTTCTAAATGACAAAGTGACAAATGGCAATTTCACAATGTCATTTAAGTCATCTAAATGTCATTTGCCAGTCCTGCTATTTGATAGCTTTATTACCATTTGATTTAACTTACGTATTAAGAAAAATCAAACGATCTTTTTATTTGTGCAAAAATAATACTTAGTCTCGACAAATATTTTCCGGATTCTTTAGTATTATAAACCTCTTTTCTGGTTTTTTTTTTCAATCTCGATTCTATCTATTTTTTAAATTCGATCCCACGAGAAATCTATTTCTCTTTATTAATTACATATCAATAATATGGAATATATTTATGTTGAAAGACGTGTGTATCAATTTAATTACCTACCTGAAGTCCCAGCAGATATTCGTGTTGTAGTTGGCATAGGTAAAATGAAAATTTGAAATCAATTTTATAGATTAGCTCCTATTTTGTGTAATTAACCGACTTTTATTCATTTCTTTACTTTTTTATAGATTTTGGAACAACTTTCTCAGTAATTCTAAAGTTTTAGTGCTAATAAAATTAATTATTTTATTTTCGTTGACTAATACATTTATAATATATAAAATATATTTAAATATATTTATCGGGTAACAATATTAGGGTTTCGCATATGCAAATGTTGAGACTGGTGTTGTAACTAGTAACGAAGATTGGCCGGGAAAAAAAGGACCCAAAAAAGTTCCCACTGTATTACAATATGATGAAAATTTTGATCATGTTATTTCATGGGGATTTGATGCTTTAGCAAATGAACCTACAAAACGTCGAAAGAAAGATAAATCCATTCCATCAAGGCCTGTTGAACTCTTCAAATTACATCTAGGAGATATTCAAGCAAAGGAAAAACCAGTAATACCTTCAAAAATTACTCCTGAAAGGGCTATCGCTGATTATCTCCGAAAATTGGGTGTGTGGTTAAAATTTAATATAATAAGATAAAAATTTAATCTATTAATATATTAATACTTACTTTTTTATGTAATTATAGGCGAGGTAAGATTATTTAAAATAAATACTATCCTTTTTAAAATATTTTTAATTTTTAGATGAAATGTTTTTTTTTTAACTTTATAGATTATTAAGGAAGAAGTTGAACGTAGATGGCCAGGAATTGACTTCTTTAGAATGGTGCGGTTAGTAGTCACTGTACCTGCAGGTAATTTAATTACATTACTTATAACTAAGAATCGGAAAATGTTATAAATTCGGAGTGAAAGTACATGAGATTTGTTTGAGACACATAAATATGCAATGGCGATATATAAATTACAATTTTGATATTGTTGTTAAAAATATTTCAAAAACGGCATCAGAAAATTATACTTGGCTTTAGTAATTAATTTAATGAACTAATTTATGAACTAATATAATATGGATTTGAATGACTACAGAATTTAATGAAGAGACGAAGTGGATCATGAGACAATGCATATTTAATGCTGGTTTAATCAAAAATTCTGGCACACAAAACTTAAAGTTTACCACTGAACGTAAGCATGTATAATTTTATCACATTTTCCAGAGTAATATTTATTTATATACTATTTTGAATTTTTATTGATATAATAGCTGAAGCTGCTGCCATACATTGTATGAATGTTTTAAAAGAGCATGGGCTGAAAATTGGAGGTATGATTTTGATGTTATTCATATGTTAAACAATAATAAATTTATTAAACTTTACTATATTTCTTTCTTCTCAATAAGACAAATATTTAGTTGTTGACTGCGGTGGTGGAACTGTAGATTTGACAGTAAGAAAGCTACTTGACAATAATCAACTTGGAGAAGACACAGAACGTTCTGGAGATCTTTGTGGTGGTACTTATGTAGACAAAGAATTTTTAAGATTTCTTGAAGGCAAGGTCGGAAAGAATGCAATAAAAATGTTACTTGAAAAACATTATGGTCATCTTAGTTATATGATTCAACAATTTTGTGAACGTGTAAAGACTCGATTTACCGGTGTAGAATCAGAATTCAGAAAATACAATTTGGATATTGAGAAAGTATGCCCATCTTTAAAACAATATGTCAGTGGTAGTATTCTAGATGAGTTATAAGAAGAGGATTGGGAAATTGAAATTGATTTTGAAACTGTTAAAAGCTTTTTCGATCCTGTTATAAATAAAATTCTTCGATTAATAAGTGTTCAACTTGATGCAAGTAAATGCACTGTAATGTTCTTGGTTAGAGGTTTTAGTGAATCTAAGTACCTTCAAAAAAGAATTAAGCAGTGGTTTTCACAGTGTAAAGTTGCAGTTCCACCCTATCCGATGGCAGCAATAGCACGTGGGGCAGTTGAATATGGACTAGATATTGTTACTATCGTTGGGAGAGCTTTTAACAATTTCCGGCTAGATTTAGCTTGATAGTAAGCTAGAATACGTAATAAGGGTGGTGAATAATATATATTTTAAGGGTATATGGTCGTTTTACTATCTATTTAGAACACGTGAGGGTTAAATATATCAGATTGAGACCGGGTGGATCACTTAAATTGATCAGGTTACGGTATTGTAAACAATGAAATCGGATCGTCACAATTATGACGAATTTAGGATAATGGTATCTAAATAACGATCGATAAGGTGACAATAATAATACGATGCAGGATGATAATTAAGAGTGATAAAAATATAATGCATAAGTCTCTATTCATTTAACAATATATACATTAATCAAGTGAGAATTCGATTCTTATTATATTCCAATAAATCAAGACATCGAAGCCTTCTTTTTATTTAAGGTGCGAGAGACCGCACTTTTATACTTTCAATTTACATAGTTCTTATTTACATATTCGGGACTACTTCTAATCTCCAAGGGCTATTTCTAGTCGCTTTACCAAGCGCTTTGCCTTAGCCTTATCCCTTCCTAAAGGCTTCGTCAACCCACAAGCCCCTCCTTACTAGTTCTGACCGTCCTGGCCTATCTCTAGTCCCCTTGTTCTAGGCCTTCGCTTATCCTTTTGTTTACCACATAAAAAAAATAAAAAGAAATAAAAAGAAATAAATAAATAAATAAATAAATAAATAAATATGACGCAATACCCAAATGTTGGGTTATTTCTAGTCTCCCAAGCCCATATCAAAAAATAAAATCCGAGCCACAATTCAGAAGTCACGGGAAATATCTCCCGTGACAATATGGATGCTGTTAAAAATCGTGTATTAAAATGGACCTATGGGTTTGATCATAATCCAAAATTTCAAGAAGGTGATCCTCCATCACGTAAAACATCAAAGGACGTATAGAAAAGTTTCGCTTGATGGCTAAAAGAGGCATCCAAGTGGAAGCAAATCAACGATTTTCCGCTATGATGTATCCAGTTGTTCCGGATCAGGTTGGAATGCTTTTTAACTTTTATTATACTACGAAAAAAACTGCAGAATTTTGTGATGAACCTGGAATGTATAAGTTAGGAGAATTTCGTGTTGAATTACCAGACACTCACCTAGGCACTAATAGACCTGTGACTCTTGAGCTATGTTTTGGAGCAATGGAAATCATTGCAATAGCAAAGAATGAAACAAATGGAAAAGTTTATAAAACCACATTCAAATTAGATTTATAGGTTTATCTTATTCTTTTATTTAGTAAATTTAAATATCCATATTATTTCATTGAGTATTACTATTTTAGTTCAACCTTTCATGTTTCATATAATATTTATTTTCATTTCATAATTCTGATAAAAAATTTCAAAAGAATCTAACCAAATGGTAAAGTACTTATGTTTATCAGAATTTCTTCTGGTTTAGTATTTTGTCACTAAATTTCCATTTCCTGAATATATTTTGTCTAAAATTACTTAAAGTTTATTAAACATATACAGTATAATGGAATTGTAGGATAGAAAGAATTATATAAGACATTTGCATTTTATTAACACTAAAATCTTATTTTTGGGAGATATAAGTGTGAACGCTTTTTTAAGTGGATTCAAATTTTCCTAGTTTGCATATGAAAAATCAACTCTAAAATGATGAGTTATTAAAAATTCTGAATCCACCAATTCCATTTTACTTTACAGCATATATCTATAAGATATTGATATATTGTTATGCAAAAAATTTACTATTTAAAGTTCAACATATTTGTCAACTAAATAAAAAAATGTTATTATTAGTGACTTTTTTCCTCCCTTAAACGATGCAAACTAAAACCTTCAGCAATTTTAACAACTTTAAGAAAGTAATATGGTGGAAAATGATCTTTGTACAGTATTTGTATAAATTATTTTTAATTGATTACTATCTTATTACAAAAAACTTAATTTAGAAAAAAACATAAACAAATGGTGATACAGGGTAATTAATTCTGCCGTGAAACTTTAGTCCCGGTAGCACGTGGTCGGAAATTAAAATGTCGCAATATCGATTCAACGGTGTTATACTCTTAAAAATGTTCGGCGCCCGAATCTCCCTTATGATCATCACCCCTGTTATTCCGCCCCTGCACCATCACGATCCGATCGATCATTAAACCGTCCCAACGATGATGATCGTTCATCCCTTCCTAAATCATGACACCTATACCTATCCTACGTTATTGCCTTATGTGGGTAATTATATATTAAGACGTTCACGGATCCCCAATATCCCAAACGCTCTGATATTAATTAGACCACGCCCAACTAAGAAGTATAGTCCACGCGTCCTTCGAATTGCTCATGCTAATATCAGGCTTTCATATATTATCGCAAATCTTCTAGCCTGAAAGAGTGATAATACGGGAATGTTTGGGTGGTAATAATTCGTGAATTAAGACTTGAATTGGGTAGAGACGCGAGGGGAAATTCAATTGGTGTAAATTTAAATTTAACATTATTAAAGTAAATATAACAAAATTTTACATTATTAAGTAAATATAGCAATTAGGTTTTGGTATTGAATATCCTATATCATTTTAATCAAAAGTTCAAAAGTATTAGATGTTTTGCTGACTTACCATTAATTTAAATTAACATTATTAAGTAAATATACCAAAATATAACATTATTAGGTAAATATAACAATTAGGTCTCGGCATTAAATATTTATTAATTTGTATTGAATAATATATACATCAGTATTGGACAGCAATATCGTCTCTCTCACTCTCTTTCTCTCTCTCTCCCTCCCCCTCCCCCCTCTCCCACCTATTTATAAAAATTTACTGCAATTTAATACTTTTACTACAGAACTTAAATAAATTGTTTTATTTAATAACATAGAAATATACAGTTATCAATTTACAATTTTACATTAAACACTTAATTTACATAAGTACTTGATTCTAATTAATAATACTATCAATATGATTGACTTATTTTAAGATTTGGATTATTCGATGTTAATTTAAAATCAATATTATTCCCCAATCTAAGAACCAAAGAAGTCAGCGTGGAGTTCTTGAAAGTGCATCGGCTAGTGCTTTTCCTCCTTTGGTCCAAGTTTATTCCTTTGAAGATTCAAATCCTTCAGAGTGGAGTTATTACAAAGTGCACCCGCTAATGCTTTTCCTCCTTCGGATCCAAGTTTATTAAGACTAAGATCCAAAGAAGTCAGCATGGAGTTCTTGCAAATTGCATCGGCTAACGCTTTTGCTCCTTCTGATCCAATATTATTATAACTAAAAATCAAAGAAGTCAGCGTGGAGTTCTTGCAAAAGTGCATCCGCTAATGCTTTTCCTCCTTCGGATCCAAGTTTATTAAGACTAAGATCCAAAGAAGTCAGCATGGAGTTCTTGCAAAGTGCATCTGCTAACGCTTTTGCTCCTTCTGATCCAAGAGTATTATAACTAAGAATCAAAGAAGACAGCGTGGAGTTCTTGCAAAGTGCATCTGCTAATGCTTACCCTTCTTCTGATCCAAGTTCAATCATATAAAGATCCAAAGAAGTCAGTGTGGAGTTCTTGCAAAGTGCATCTGCTAATGCTTTTCCTCCTTCGGATCCAAGATTATTATTCCAAAGAATCAAAGAAGTCAGCGTGGAGTTCTTGCAAAGTGCATTAACTAATGCTTTTCCTCCTTCTGATCCAAGATTATTCTCATAAAGCTCCAAAGAAGTCAGCGTGGAATTCTTGCAAAGTGCATCTGCTAATGCTTTACCCTCTTCTGGTCCAAGATGATTCTCTTGAAGATCCAGAGAAGTCAGCGTGGAGTTCTTGCAAAGTGCATCTGCTAATGCTTTTACTCCTTCTGATCCTATACCTTTTTTTTTAATCTTCAATGTTTTTAGCGTGGAGTTCTTGCAAAGCGCATCTGCTAATGCTTTTACTCCTTCTGATCCTATATTATTTTTTTTAAGCTACAATGTTTTTAGCGTGGAGTTCTTGCAAAGTGCATCTGCTAATGCTTTTCCTCCTTCGGATCCAAGACTATTATTCCAAATATTCAAAGAAGTCAGCGTGGTGTTCTTGCAAAGTGCATTGCTAATGCTTTTCCTCCTTCTGATCCAAGATTATTCTGGTCTTGATTATTACGTCCCGACTGAGATTTAATAATTCGGAGCAGTTTTCGCGGAGTTTTCAGCGGGTTAGGCACTAATTTTTCCCGATAATTAATTAGAATAGTATTCCGGCATATTCAAAGAAGTCAGCGTGGAGTTCTTGTAAAGTACCTTAATTAACTCGTTTAAGTTTTCCGGTCCAAATTTATCACATGAAAATTTCCAAATTGTAGCACTTCGTTGATCATCAGGACTATGCTGACTGTTCTTAAGAATTTCTTCAAAAAGTTCTAAAGCTTTGAGAAATTTCATTTGTTCGAAATATTCGCGAGCTTCTTTTCTCAAATCCTCAAGAGTATTTTTATCTTGTACTGAAGTATTTGAATTCGATAAATAAAGCGGAGATGATGTTATAATTTCATTTGAATTTGCAAGTGTTATATTATTGTGACGACTTGAGGAAATTTCGATATTCTCAGATAATGTTTCGATAGGATCGTTTCGATTCAAAGTTTCGCTAAGAATAAGTTGCTTTAAAGTATTGAGAATTACATTTGTTTCTGGACGATTAGCAGGATCGTTGTCCCAATATTTTTTATAAAGTTCGATACATTGAGATGGAGTACCTTCTATAGGAGCTTCTATTTCCTTGAAATACTTGAATAACGATTAAATCTCTAGATTCAAAAGATGAGAAAGGAGGTTTTCTGCTTGAAATTTCCCAAAGGATTTATCCAAAGCTATAAATATCAGATCTCTTATCGCGTTTATATCCACGCTTAATAAGACATTGAGGTTCGATATATGCTGGCATTCCATGAGCGTTTAAATTCGAAGTAATTTCATTAATTTGCTTTGATAATACGAAATCTGTAATCTTTGGTTGTCTTGATGAATTAAAATATTTTTCGAATGCTAAATTATTAAAAATACAATATTTGAATTACGCATTAATATATTAATAAAATACTATATGCAAAATATAGATAACACCATATTTACCAGATCTCTATGAATAATATTATTATCGTGTAAAAATAAAAGCCCGAGTGCTATTTCTTTAGCTATGCATAGTTTATCTGTCCATTGTAATTTCATAAAATTTGTCATTAGATATTCTCATAAAGTTCCGTTGTCAGCGTATTGTAAAACCATATTATAATTTTCGTTGTTATCTATATATTCAAGTTGATAAATAGTTTTGATTAACATAATTATCAATGTACACCTTCAAAAATTATAAATTATTTGTTTACCTTTCGTTATGCCATAGAATGAAATAACGTTTGGATGATAAGAAACTCTTCGCAATAGTTTAAGCTAATTATATAAATTATTATAAGAATTTATTGTTCTTAGTGATGTGAATTCTACCAATTTGGCATATTCCTACCGGTATCTACCGGTAGGTGGTAGCTACCGGTAGCTACCACTACCGGTAGATCTACTAGTCACATGATAAATAAAATTTATTTGACAAATCATATACTTTTCGATATTTATAATGCATTATATAATTTTAAAATTTTATTCTATTATTTTACTGGTATCTACTCTGCATATAATTTACCTAACGGTATCTACCGTTATCTACCGGTAGATACCAGTGGTAGATTTCTACCGGTAGCTACCAACTCACATCACTAATTGTTCTATTGTAAGATGCGTTTAACGTTTAAACACAATTATTACCTCATTAATAAAATCCTTAATGATTTTTTCATCTTTGCTTGTATCAACTTTAAGATATTTAAGAGCAACCGTTAATTCACTGTCTCTCCACTCGTATTTAAGAACCCTTCCAAAACCTCCAATACCGATTACAATAGGATCTGAAAATTTATTATAATCGATATAATTAATATGTCCTTTGAAAATAGCTTTTTTAAGCCATTCTTCTTGTACATTAGCCATAACTTTTTTTTTAGTATGTACTAATCTTGGCTGAAAAACAAGCGAAAGTATGTACGTAGGTACATGCACGTGCGTACGTAAAGTACGTACTTACGTACTGCTGTACAGTCATATATATGTTGTGCATATGTACTACATGTACTACATGATACAGCATTTTATCCACCAAAATTTCTGAATTTAAAGTTCGGCGTAAATCGTACATACTATGTACGTTGTGATGGGCCCCGCCCCAAGTCTTTGTTTTATTTGTTACTTTAGGGGATTTTCTTTTGTTTATCTCGTTACGATAGTAATAATTCTCCTGTTATAAGTCGTAGATAGTGGAATCAGCAAAAGAGATTGCAAAGAAGTTTTTTTGAATATTCAATATATCTTTGAAAGAAGAATTACGGGAAGCAGCGAAAGTTTTTCTTGCAGAAATCATACTGAATTTTATGATAGTATGACGAATAAAAAGTTGAACACATATTATAAAAAAAATATTGCTCAACCAGTAAATATTTTTAATTTTGTTTCATTTGTCTTTTTTTCATATAATAAAAAACAATTCTAAATATTTTGAATATATTCAAAATATTTCGAATATATTTGAACTATTTAGAATAATTTATTTACTAAATATTTTGAATATATTCGAAATATTTTGAATATACTCAAATTATTTAGAATATTTCATTTACTTAAAATAAATTATATTTTTAGCTTTTAAAACAGCATCGTTCTTTGTGAAGTGCTTTGACGACACGTGTGAAGGATGCAATATTTTCTGTGTTTGGCTAAAGCCAATTGGATTCAATAAATACGAATGCGACTCCTGCAGATGTTTCAGAGTGAAAAGCTTCTAACAAAATGAAAGAATGTTTTCAGAAGCTTTTCACAGCAATGTTCTCTAACCCAAATGATACATACATGTTCAGGATCCTAAGCAAGGTGTGGCCGGACAAGTTACAGACCAATATTGAAATGGCATACGCAATTGCAGTATGCCAAATAATGTTGCACAATTATTATGAAAAGTTAACAATGTCTGAAGATACTGTTAAAAATAGACTTAGAAGAAATTTGGTATGTGATTAATATATAATAAATTATTAAAAGCAAAAACAAAATATTTAAATATTTTAAACATATTTGAAACATTGCGAAATTTTTAAAAATAAAAAAATAGAGAAAAATACAACAAAAAAAGAAATTACTTCCACCTGGTGAAGGAGAATCAACAGAAGACGAAGAAGATGAGGTAGTTGAAAAGAAAGGGGCTGAGGTAAAAAGAGAAGAAAACTGCATCAATCTGAAAGTGTAATTATAAATTTTTTAAAATTTATGTAGCAAGAATTTTACTATAAAAAGTTAATTTAAATATTTTAATATTAAATTATTTAGTCTTCCCAAAAGGGCAAATGTGTAAGAAGAACAAAAAGTCCTATAAATATTTCGGATATAAAAACTTCTCAAGCAATTCCCAAAGCAATCACGAAGCAACTCACGAAGCAACTCCTGAATCAACTCAAGAAGAACCACTAGAGGGATCTTCTACTGCTAGTGCTAGACACTTGGCTACACTCGATGAACCACAGAAGGGATCTACTGCTAGTGCTGGACACTTGGCTACACACAATGCTTAAGAATCTTAATTTATATATATACAGTCATACATCATACAATCACCCTCCATATAGTCACAACCCCTATATAGTCACAAGATTTTGTGTGGACATTTTTTTTAATATTAAAAATACCTTTATATAATCACAATAATAGTGTAATCACTATCACAATTTTTTAGAATTTTTTTTGGTCAATTTATTAAAAAAAATACCTCTTTATAATCCCAATTTTTTTATTGTTTATTAAATACTTCATTGTGATTGGCTAGTTAAAAAATGCATAGTAATTATCATTATGCATTAGGGTAGCTGCACGATGCAGTCATGCTAAAATCAGAAACATAATACAGTTATAATATTAACACTAAATATGATACTACAGTTTATATCGATTACAAATATATGATGATAGATCGATTATGAATAAACAATAAATAAAAATGCTACAATGTAAACATAAATGTCACAACAATCATACAGATGATACGAGAACATTGTAATATTATTCAATTACAATTTTTAACAGTTTGAATATATGACAAGCACTATTGCCATATAGTAATTCACAGGTGACTATTGAAAAAAAACCAATAAAACAGTCTATGACACAGCATCCACATGATTTATCTATTCCCTATTAGTATAGCAAAAGTTGATATGATTAATTCTTTGCATCCTCATTTTAGTTATAGTGCTTCAAAATAAATTGATTAGATTGAAAATGAAATGTCAATTGCTGCACTGATAAGAAAGATAAATTATGTGGAAGCTGTGTCAGTAGACCTCAAATTCAAATAGACAAACTCTAAATCAGAAGGCATGGATATAATATTTTTTTCACGATTATTATTTTCACATAGTCAAATGTATACATGTATGTACCTATGTAGCAATTTATTAACAATTAAATCATAAAATGTAATGGCATAGTCATGTATATAATTTGTAAAATCTTCAAAAAATCAGTATACATAATATAGTAAATATCAAAAAAGTTCATCTCTCTTACATTTCATATGATTGTACTAGTATTATAAATTATTTTTAATAATCGAATCAAAAGTTGGCTAAAATTTTAAAAACAGATTTTACTTTAAATAGAAGCCCATTGATCATAATAATAAAGTCATTATAAATGACATCAGAATATCACTCCATCAAAGTAAATGATTGGCTTACATGTGCCACTGCATGGCACATATAAGCCAATCATTAAGTTTTAAGCATGAAATTGTTGTATTGGGTTAGAATGGGAGTTAATATATCTACTTGCTACATAAATCGTATTCTTGATATATAAGGATATAAACCATCCTAACTGCATCAAGATAACCCTACCTAAATTTTACTCTGCTTTATCCTCTTTCTAAAATTTTATAAGAAAAAATGTGCTTTGTATCAACACCAATTAGCTTTAAGGTTTTGCCTTTAATTTAGATACTAGTAAAACTATACACTAATGTTCTTGGTATACAAAAATATTTGACTTACTATTGTAGGGAAAAAAATTCACTTATCATTTCAGATTAGTTTCGCATATTGGTTTTCGTGGTCATGTGATTTCAAACTGTAATTATTTGGTAAATAGATCACAAGATCGAAGTGTGTATGCCAGTAATAATTATCGTGCGTGGAAAATTTGGAGTGTTCGGTTAACTATACAAAATAAAACTATATGTAGTACTATATAAGAATTAATTATTAATTTTAAGGATTTTTTGGATTTTATAAGACTGGAGTTATTTATATTTAATTTAAGGGCAGGGGGTATGTAGATCATTTATTATATGATTTTTGTAGTATCAATTTTTCTTTTTAAAGTTTAGTACAAATTTTTTTAAGCAATCATTTAAACTATTAAATAAAATCATAGAGCAGGTTTTTGTGATTCTAAAAATAGTAAAATTATTAAAATTGGTTGAATATTCATCAAGTTATAAAGATTTAAACTTTAGGTATCGAAAGTTGTTTACAAAANTCGTAACTATTAACACATGAATCGTATGAAAAAAGAATTTTCCCACACATTGAATAATCAAATGGTTTAGATGTATAGATTGCATCAGAATGATATAAGTGCACGTGTCATGAACTATCCAATCAAATTATGAATAAAAGACCAATCATCATGCAGGGCAGATCTCCAATTTCTTTATTGTAGTTTCTAATAAAATTTTAGTCAAATTTGGTTGCAACTATAAAAAGTTTTATTAGTAGCACATTTTCAATTTCTATATAAATCTCATTGTACCATAAAAATCATATGATAAATAATCTACGTACCCCCTACCCTTAATAGTAAAGAATGTCTTGAGGGTTTTCGGATGTCTGGAGCAAATAGCTCTATTTTCTCAAGTATTTTAGTATAATCGATTTTCAAAGCTTTTATGCCGAAGTTACGTTATAAAAGCTTATTACTCTTACCATAATTAGTTATACTCGGACTAATCTTATTCATCACTACAAAAAATTTATTGATATTGCATTTGTTAATTGTTATCCTTTAACATCTCATTCACCCTTAAACTATTATTATTGTTTTCGCATTACATAACCTTAAAATTAATATCATATCAACGCCCTCCCTACATTGTTTCGTAAACAAATTCTTAAATTGATTGCATAATTAATCAGACCAAATAAAGTGACATCCTGACTCGGTTCCAAGTAATTCGTGACTTCATGCAACTTGCATTTATTAATTTTATAAAAATAAAATATGAAATTGATACTGAACATATACACCTTAATTTGATTGCAAATCAAAGTTGACTACTATAAACAGCAACTAGTATATTCGGATAATTACAATAGTTAAATCACGTTTATATAAACAAAATCTAATAGGAGTTTAGAAAAAATTATGTTAGATAATTCTATTCATACATGATATCTGGTATCATAACATACTGGTATTGACTTTCTGTTCCTGGTTTTGCGCAATTGCGTTGCGTATCTACTTATTATAATTAAATTTGAATTAATTCGAATTACTAATCTGAATTAAAAATTCGAATTATAATCTGTTAAAGCAATACAAATTCAATCCTAAATAGTCTTTTCAAAATAGGATCAAATATTAAACAGTATAAGTGGGCTTTAGAAGATTAAATTAAATAGAAAACTGCATTTAATTTTAATCTGTTTTCATCATAACTGCAAAAATATTTTGTTTTATTTATAGATTATTTAAATTTTTTTTTTTAAAAAAATTATACCTCTTTAAGATCACATTAAATATATTTTTTATATTGTGTGATTGTAATGAGATAATTCTATTTAATTATACCTCTATAGAATCACAAAAAATACTAGCCAAATAGAGTTATTATACAGTGGTATGACTGTATATTTTTTTTATTTATATTTTTTTTATTTCTGTTTATTTTTTTATTTATAAATTTATTATATTTTTATATATATATTTTATATTATTTTTTGATTTATAAATAAATATTTAAACTTTGAATAATTTTAAATACTCTAAAATATTGTGAATACTTTCGAAGTTTTGTTATATAGTTGTAATTTCTGTCTTTTTTATTTTTGTTTAATATTTTAATACAATTAAAATAATGTTTACGATTTGTGAAATATTTTGAATTTTTCAGAATAAACTATTTTAATTTTGTTTTATTAATAAATTGAATCATTTTTTAAATACTCTGTATATTGCGAATACTTTTGAAATTTTGTTATATAATTTTAATTTCTGTCTTTTAATATTTTAATACATTTAAAATAAAGTTTACATTATGCAAAATATTTTGAATTTTTTCAGAATAACTATTCTAATTTTGTTTTATTAATAAATTGAATCATTTTTCAAATACTCTGAACTGTTGCAAATACTTTCAAAATTTTGTCATATAATTTTAATTTTTGTCTTTTCTACTTTTGTTTAATATTTTAATATATTTAAAATGCTGTTTACATTTTGCAAAATATTTTGAATTTTTCAGAATAAACTATTCTAATTTTGTTTTATTGATAAATTGAATCATTCAAGTTATTTAAATATAATGAAATACTTTCTTTATTTTTTGATATTTTAGTTAATTGTGATAATTAATAGTTTCGAAAACTTTTAAATAATTTTAATTATGTTTAAGATTTTTTATTAAAAAATATATTTGTTTACTAAATATTCATTTGTTTTGTCAAGGCAGAAATTACATGAACTTGATTTCTAATCGCTTCAATATCAATTACATTAAATAATTTAGTTAATTTAAGTTTAGGACATCCATAATAATATGGATTTCTGTCAGATTTAAAATCATACCACTGAATTAATGCAAGATTATGTGTTAAAGATTCCTTATTATATTCAAGTTTCACTAATAAATATATCTAAAAATTAAATATTAAAATTTATATTAATACTGTATTTTAAAAAGTCAAAAATTAAAAATTAAACCATGAAAAATAACTGTCCATAACAGATTCCTTGATCTGATATATATTCAAATACTTTTTCATAATTCATAGCAACTGCTATATTGCTATACCAGGCTTTTCCATAAAAATTATTAGTTGCTCTAATTATAGCCCCATTTTCTAAAGTTATTGAGCCAGATGTTTTAACTATATAATTACTTAAATTAACATTTTTGAATTAAAATATATAGTTAAATGTTCTAAAAAATTTTCAAGTCCAAAATATATTTTAGAACTTGAATTATAGTCTTTTAATTGTTATTAATAAATTTCTGAGCATTATTTAAACTAAAAGTCCAAATTAAATTTGTAAATTTATAAGGCCTTATAGGTTTAAAATTTTTTGATTTGCCTGATAATAATTTCATTGCAATAGCCTGCCTCTGAATTATTTAATTTAAAATAATTTAGTAAAGTTTTATAAAAATACTAAATATTATTAAAAAAATTTAAATAATTGCCAATTTTATTATTTGAATTTCTATATTTTGCTTATTAGTCAAATAAGGTATTTTAACAAAATCTTTATAAAGACTTTCATAGGTTTCAGTGGAGAACCCATTTAAAGTACCATACTTTCTAATTAAATCAATAATATGGTATACCCAAAATATAATTTTGGATCCTTTAATTCTGATGTAGTACTTGTTGAAAAATATTAATAAACTGTTGAGCCCAATTTATTATTAAATTATAGAAATAATTATATTAATATTAGTTATTAAAATTAGTTAATTAAAATATTAAAATATCGATAAATAAATTCAAATAAATTTAAAATATTGCGAATTACTTCAAAATCTTTCAAACTTTGGTTATCGAATTCTTCAGATCAACTTATAATATACATATTATTCCAAACTTTATAAAGATTTAGCAACTTTTTATTTAATGCTTCACTGAGATCTAAGTTATCCAGAACAAATATCATAACTTTCATAAGTTTACAATATTTATTAGCTGTAATTCTAGAAAGTGATTGAATTCCATTTTTGAATATTTTAAGTTCCGGAAATCTAGGAATATTCGCCAATCTTTTATTCACTTTATCTAGTATTGAAGCTCCATATAATTTTTTAAAAGATCATATGTAAAAGTAATTTGATAGTTAAATAATTCTAAATCTAAATAATGCATTCTATCAATTACTGTAGCTTCGTAAATATTGATATTTGTAAAATAAAAAATTGATATTAAATTATATATTATATATTACAAATTTAAATTTTTTTTTAAAATAATTTAAGTTATTTTAAAATATTCGCGATGATTCAAAAGTTTTAAAATTATATTAAAAATTGTTAAATTAATATTAAATATTTCGCAATATTTCGAAATTTTAAAATTAATTTAAAAATCATTATAAATTATTTTAAAAATTATTATAGTAAAATTAATTTTAAATCTTAAAATTATTCGAAATATTTTAAACATATTCGCATATTTAATTAATTAGAATATTAAAATTTATCTAAATTTCCAAAAATATTTGGTACCAATTCAATGATTACTATTTGTCCTTCATTCTTATTATAATAGTATTGCATGTTTTTATGATTTCTAAGTTCCATATCTTTTTTAATAAGATTTGTATTTGTTAAATTATCTCTTTTTACTAAACAAAAATGGCAAGGATGTTTAGACTTTGTTGATTTATATATTAAGCAAATGGTTGCAGCTTCTGGCCAATCTGCGATTATTGTTGAATTTTTGGATAGAACCAAATAAATTTGTAATTAAGTAACAAATTAGTTCGTTCTGTGAGAATGATTGAATTGGTTCTAAAATTATGTCTAAACATTTATAAAATATTTGTCTTTTTATTTTTTTCCTAAATTAGAAGATTTTATTATTAGAAAATAACCCAGTAATTGTTTTACATCCGGTTTATTTCTGTGCTATATAGGTATATTTCCAGGTGATAAATATATTGGATGAAGCTAACTTTTACTCAATGAATCACAATTGGTGGTATAAAAAAAATAAAATAATGGATAAAATTTTTGCACCAGTTGGTAAAGTACTTTGAGTGGTTTTCCACCATTGTCTATTATTTTGCTCTTTATAAATATTTTCTTTATCATTCTTTAAAAAAAAAATTAATTAATAAAAACAAAATAAATATGTTTATAAAAATAATATTAAAGTTAATATACCTTAGTAGTTTTATATAATTCTTCATATTCAAGTGCAAAAGTTTGAAATATATCAGGAATTTCTAATATATTTTGAATGCAACTCATTAATGGCATATGATATAAGAAATACTCAGTATTATCATGATCCAATACTTTAGTTTTCATATATGACAAATTAGATTTCATATTATTCATAAATAGTTTT